>VWZS01000481.1:766770-878928 GCA_013397075.1 Rhabdornis inornatus
GGGCGCGGCCGCAGCCCGAGCCCCGCAGGAGCCCCACAGCTACCCTCTCCCCTGCCCCGGCCGGGCGGGCAGACCCCGCCCCTGCTGCCGCCGCCGCCGCCTTGGCAACCGCGGGGCGGCAAGATGGCGGACGAGCTGGACCGGCTGCTGGACGAGGTGGAGAGGCGGCTGTGCCAGCGGCACGGCGGCGGCGGCGGCGGCGGCGAGGAGGAGCCCGCGGCGGCCAAGGAGGGCAGGTTAGCGGTCCCGCCGCGGTCCCGCCGCCCTCACAACCCTCCCCGCCGAGCGAGGGGCCGCCTGGGGGGCGCGCAGCCCGTCCCCGCCTGCCCCGTGCGGCCGGACCTCTCTGGAACCCAAAATAAGCGGGTTCAGGAGCCGGAACCGGGGCGACGGTCGGCCAGTGTCACCTGCAGCCCGTGTTTTTTAAAGACCCAGATCGTGTGCCAGCGAGTTTAGTTACTTCAGACAGTCTTTGTCTCCTGCGTGTACCGCAACCTTGGATTAAATATGGCGTTAAAAACTGCGCTAATTTGCCTCTGAGTCCGGGTTGGGGATTACTTGGCTCTGTAACTGACCTCATGATAGCTCTCTGTATATAACTGGCCTCAAATACCCATAAATCTCGCGATTTAGAGCAGGAAGAACTTTAGCCATAGCATTATCAAAGTTTTTATTTTCTTGATACTTCAGTCATTTCACCAAAATCACAGAATATTCTGCTTTGGAAGGGACTCACAAGAATCATTGAAGCCCTGCCCAGGACACCCCAGAAGTCACACCATGTACTTGAGAGCATTGTCCAAATGCTTCTTGAACTCTGTCAGGCTGGTGCTGTGACCATTTCCCTGGTGTTATAAATGAGAAACAAAACAAAAGTCTCGATATTTAACAAAATTTAGGTTGCCTTATTTGATATAGATGGATCAAGCAGCCCTGGGGAATGTGAGGGGTCACTGCCCCACTCCACCCTCCATCAAACCTTGATTTGCAGCCTCTTCTTATAGTATGGTCTCTCATTGTAATTAATAATTTTTGGTTTTTTGTTGTCGTAATTTTGCCAGGTAAGCAGTGGTGGTTGAATAAACATCCATATCCAAATTCACAAAGTCTCTGGGTGATAGTCCGTCACAGATAAACCATCTGGTCTTTGTAGATAACCACCAGTGAAGTTCTGGAAGTCTGGTCTTCGACATAGGCAGCATTGATTAAACAAAGGCAGGAAGGATTATTGGGAAGTCTGATTTTGCAAGCTGGTAGTAGATACAACTTATTTGGAAAACGTAATATTCATAACAAGGTGATTTAAAACAGAATGATTTAATCATATATTTTCCTTTATCTAGTGTCCATGCTTCACTTCTGACCTTAGTATTCTGGTTTATACAAACCCCAATACTATTGTGATTAACATGAAGCTTTTATCAATTATCACACCGGGGAGCTGTTCCAGTGCCCAGCCACCCTCTGGCTGAAGAACCTTTTCCTAATATCCAGCCTTAACCTCCCTTGACACAGCTTCATGCTCTTCCCTCGGGTTCATACTTTATTAACCATATCCACTACAGTAAGCACTTAACTTACATGCTACACTTTGAGGTATCTGCCTCAAATTCCACAACTGTCAAAATGGTGATTTTGCAAGTTTGGTCCTGACAGGGTCATTTCTGACAGTATTGCCAAGCATTCGGTGTCTGATATCCCAGCCTGCTCTCAGGCCCTGAGGTTTCCACCGTGGCCCTGACAGGCATCTTTGCCTGCCCTTGGGTTTCCCTCCTGACCATCAGGTTTGCATCCTAGCCCTCACAGGCATCTCGGACTCCCTTTGGAAGGTCTGGGGACCAGAGAGGCTTGGCCAGATGTCTCCACAGGTGGGCTGCTGAACGCTTACCCAACACACATTTCAGAGTCTCAGGAAAGGATCTTGAAGAATCCAATGACTAATGCAAGACCAGCAAGACCACTGTGCTTGACCGCATTACTGGACTTCCATGTTGTTTGCATAATGATTAGATGAGCGCTTAATTTTAGTCAATCAAATTACATTCTTGAAAAGAAAATTATATTGTTTTCTTTCTCAGGAGTAGATTTGTAAGTGAATGGTTAATGCAGCAGTACTACAGGCCTCTTTTTCTTTGACAAAGAGCTAGCAAACAGCAGACTTGAGTGTTACTTGAGCAAAAACAAAGTGCAGGTAATCTTTCTAAATGCATCCAGTTAGGCAGGAATTCTCTTCAGGACTCCTGCAGCTGTGTAGTTTGAGTAGAGACCTTCCTCTGACTTTATCATATTCCTGCTGCTGAAGCTAAATGTGAAAAATCAGGGTTGCCCAATTAATTGCCCAGTAAGTGTAGCAGTGGTTAGTTATACTGTCATAGTTTTATTCATGGTTGGGAGTGGTTGGAAGTAAAAGAAGCGAGCAAATATAAGACCTATGGTGGGACAGCTCAACAGTGACTGAAAGGTGTTATCCTGCAGTTTACATCTGTTCAGTCATGATTTGGATGGCCTACCTGAGATACTATAAAAATATTAGGTGAGAAAGGCTGTAACTTTATATTTTTTAACTCACAGCTCTTAAAATTGCTGTAGTCTTGCTACAAAAATGAAGGCTGATTTATTTATTTTTCAGGTCAGCTAAAGTGTTAATGAGGGCTGGCAGCAGTGAAGAAGATCTAGACGACATTATTGATGAAATCTGTAATGACAGCAGCTTTATCAAAACACCTCCGGTGAGTAGGGGTTTGGAGAAGTTCAGAACAAGTCAGGTTCAGATGGAAGTAAAAGCATCATAAGCTAAAAAATCAAAACATGAATGAAAACAAGCTGTTAAATAAACTTGGAAAATAAAGCAGAAAGGAAAATGCAGTAATCTGTGGTGAGGAACAGGAGAGATATAAAGAGATGTTCTTACCTAGGCAATAATGGGCAATTAAAGGAAATGCTAGTTTGAAATAGAGCATAGTGTCAATGCTCAGAATCACAGAATGGTCACAGTTGGAAGAGGGACCTCTGGAGATCATCTGGTCCAACCACCTGCTTAAGCAGGACTGCCTAGAGCCAGTTGCCCAGGACTGTGTCCAAATGGCTTTCAATTATCCCTGAGGATGTACATTACAGCCTAAGTGGCCTGTTCCAGTGTTTTACCACCCTCACAAGTTGTAAAGATTTCTCATACACTTGAGTGGAAATTCTTGTACTTCAGTTTGCACCCATTGCCTCTCCTGTCAGTGATCCCCATTGAGAAGAGTCTGGCTATGTCTTCTTTCTTTTTCCCTGACACACCTTCATAAGGTTCTCCTGACCATTGTTTTCTCCAGGCTAAACAATTCCAACTCTCTTAGCTTATACCTGGATGTGAGATGGTCTAAATCCTTAATGATTTAGAGGACCTTCATGGTCCTTTCCTGGGCCCACTGCATTATATGCATGCCTCTTTTGTACTGGACATAGTGCTTCAGACATGTCTGTGAGGTAATCTGGAGTAATGTGACCCATTCTGGTCTCTCAAATACAAGAGAGAGAGATGGAGCTCCAGCAAAGGCCCGTGGAGATGGTTAAGAGACTGAAATGCCTGTCATCTGAGGAGCAGCTGAGAGAGCTGGGACTGTTCAGTCTGGAGAAGAGGAGGCTCCAGGGAGATCTTACCAATGTATGTAAATAGCTATGGTTGTAGTCAAGAAGGGGCCAGACTCTCCTCCATAGTGCCCAGTGACAGGACAAGAGGCAATGGGCATACACTGAAGCACATAAAATGCCATCTGTGCACAGGAAGACACTTTTCTTACTGTGAGAGTGGTCAAATAGGGACAATCTTCACAGAGAAGTTGTGGAGTCTCCGTCTGTGGAGGTTTTCAAAATGCAGCTGGACACAGTCCTTGGCAAGCTGCTGAAACTGACACCTGTTTTGAGCAGGGTCCCTTCCAGCTGAAATGATTCTTTGATTCTGTCTCATCAATGCTGAGTAGAGAGGAGGGATCACCTCCCTGGACATGCTGGCAACATCGCTCCTAATGTATCCCAGCATACTGTTGGCCTTCTGTGCTGCAAGGGCACATTGCTGGCTCATGGTCAACTTGTTATCGACTGAATTTCCCACAGCCTTCTCTGCAAAGCTGCTTTCTGGCTGGTCAGCCCACATAGTGTTCTGTGCATAAGGATTAGTCCTCCCCTGGGGCAGAGTTTGCATTTCACCTTAGCTGAACTTGAAGAGATTCTTCTCACCCCATTTCTGGAAGTCATTTGAGCTTCCTCTTAATGGCAGCTCAGTCATCTGATACACCAACCACTGCTCCTTGTTTTGTATCCTCTGCAAATGTCTTCTCATTTCACAGCAGCAGATGGAGATGAAGCTGCAAATTTACATTTTTAAGACAATGATAGAAGGCATTGAAAATAGATATTCGTTTGGGTATCAGCAGTAGAAAATGGTGTTACTTATACTTCATAACCTTCTGCAGATTCCCTTATTTTCACAAGTGACGTTTTTTTTGTTTGTATTTGATTTTTTACAGAGTGGCTAAATCTGCACCAACAAAAAATACTTTTGTGCATCTGAGGGAGAGAGAATTATGCCAGTAAATTAATATAATTTTATCGTTTTAGATCCCTTGAACTTCCCATTTAGGATCTAGAGTTGTCATATTCTACAATTCAAATAAACTCTTCTGTGTGCAGCAAATAAGAAACCTTTCAAATACTCTATCTTTTAAAATAATCTCAGTTCTTGATGGGTTTTAATAAAATGAAAGCTAAAAAACATTGAGGGAGAGGGTTCCAAATTATAACTGGTTTTAAAAGCAAAATTATTAAAAGGAGGGCATGAAAAATACTAAGTCTTGATTGTAAAGTCTTAAGTGATCACATGGTGTGGAATTCCTTCAGCCAGAGCTGGAAATTCAGCTCTGTGAGAATTTCTCTGTGGAAATTCTCTGTGGGAAGAGAAGCCTTGTCCTTCACTTACCTGTTACTTCAGAGCCTCACAAACTTGAACAAGAAAATTCCCAAAGCCTTAGTCCCCTTCTTCCGTGACTGAGATTTTCTGGCTCCTGCTTATTAAGTAAAACAGAATACTGTGACTTTGCTGTGATGCTGCATTTTATTCTTTGGTTGTTTTTAAACAGAAATTGAAGTCTAATTCTGCAAGTCTCACACCTGAAAGAAATAGTGTTGTTGTACAGGCACATGGGAAAAGGTAGGTAAAAAATGGGGCTTGTTGGACATTGCTTGATTATAACTTCTTACTAGTCTAATAATACTGCTGCTCTTTAATCTGTTGACATTTCTTAAGAAAGACACTGAGAAGAGAGACAGTCTTTTTAAAGAAAAACAAAGATAAACAGGTAATTTCAAAGAATTGTTAATGTGTTTTCATGTGGTCAAAATAAATTATTATAAATGTATTAATTATTTAAGCTGTTGAACAACATCTTCCTTTGCCTTATGAACATATACATTTATCCAATGCTGCAATATGTAGACCCTTGTATATTTGGTATAGAGAGTGATTTTCATAGAGTTTTTCTTTGAACACTTTGATAATGAAAATTTTAAAATTCTGTAGTTTACAAGCATTTGGATGCTTTGCCTATATTTTAAAAATATTGTTTTGTAAATACCATGCTGTTAAACTAGGAGAAATGTTGTACTGCTTTCTCCAACCTCTTTTGCTATAATTTAATATATTTTAATGCATCCATATAGATGCTGTCCAGTGTATCTGGGTGGAAGCCTTTCACCATCTGGGATAGGAACAAATATTTCAAAAAGGTAGGAAACCTGAAAAAAAATGTACTACTTGCTTTACCATTATTTTTATTCACAGCTGTGTTTCTGTGGTGGTACAAATTCTGCATTTGAACTGGGCAGGACAGCCTTACAGTCATCTGAAGAAGTGGCTGCCTGTAACTGCAGTTGAAATCAGCTGATCCCTTCCAGTCCTCTGTTGTTGACCACTTGACCTTTTGTTTGTTTGAGGTGTTGAAAGATGCTTGCAAATGAGACATGAAACCAAAGATCAGTAACAAATAGTTAAGGAAATTGCTGCTGCATTGTTATTTTTCCCTGCCTCTCTTCATCTTTCTATGTGATGCCAAGTATGTGATTTAAATCAGTAGGCTGGTTGAAATCATACCAGAACCGGAACTGAGAATGGTTAGTGCTTCACAATTGCAGCTGATTTTAGCAGAAGAGGTACTTTGATGATTTATCCACAATATCCTAGAGAACAACATTGCATTTCCATGTGGCAATTTTTCTAGTAAGTAATTGTGTACTCAACACATATTTGGGTGCTGCCCATCACTGCTGTACCAGTGAGGAGGACTAAAGAGAATATATCAGGTGAATATCGGTTTATTTTATGTGTTCAGTGAGGACAGGAACCTGTAAAAATAATACATTAATATATAATTAAATTACATATCATAATTCTGAACATGGCAGAGCTGTAAAAGCATTAAGATTAGCTGACATTGCTTCTAGTATTTCTGAGTGAGTGCTGTACTTTGGCCCATTTATGATGGATGTGTATTGTATCAGTCAGCTTCTCTGATTGTTTGTTCTTCTTTGTCCAGAACGTGTGATCAGCTACGTTGTACTGCTTGTGACTTCCGTGTGTCACTTTTCAATGACTACGTCTGGGATCAGTCCTGTGATTATCTTTTTTTCAGGTGGGTCTAGAGTGGGTATTACTGTTGTGCTACTGTGCTTTGGGGCTCAATAAGAACAGGAAAGATAAGAAGCCCTTAGCACTGCTGTGGCACCTAAAAAAGAAGCATGCATGCTACCTGTTTGGGATCAGGTGGGACAGTCTGTGGGGAGGGGGAAGCATATCTCCCAAAATCTGTTTTCATCCTTTTCTATCTCTTCTCCCATGTCTCTCCCTCTGCTTTTAAAAATAATTCAAGTTTCATGCATCAAAAGACCAGCTTATTGCTGAAATAAGCAGGTAATCCATGTGATGGGTTGGACTCTGCCAACCACTGCAGGGTATCTACAATGTCAACAACATGAATGCAGACTGTTCAGCATGTGCTTTGCACCTCACCTTCAGTCATAGGGACTGTGATGGTTTCAAGTCAGATGTGCTTTATTCCACTATCAGGTGTGCTGTCATTTTCAGTGAAAATCAAATAGTAATATTTCTTAACAGATTTCTTTCTTGAAGCAAAGTTTGGTTAAATGGAGAGGTGGCATTTTTGTTTACTGCTTATGTTATGATGTCTTTAATTCTTTAAATAGTTTTTGAAGACTTAAAAGTAAGAAGTTCTTATTTCCAATTTCTCTAAAGCTAATGCCAGGACTTAGTGAAAGGTAGTGTAGTAGGCACATTCCTAATAGACATCAAATTTGGATTCCTCTTATTTTGGTACAGTCTCTGTGCGTGCCCGTTAACTGATGGAAGAGGTGGATGTGTTCAGAGTATATGCTTGGACAGTGATGTGACAGTCAGAGAAGAACATTAATGGAGATATCAGCTCCTTTTCCATTATTTTTCCTGTGTTACATCTTTGGTTACTCTTGTCTTTCTCTTCCAGTCTCAAAATTCATATTTCTTATTGAATGCCATTATTTTTCCCATTATTTAAAGCAGCTTTAAAAATACCATGCTACACAATTCTCCTAAGATTAGTTTGGTGGTGGAAAAGGTTTAAACAAAAGTGGGATTCTTTTATTTACCCAAAGTCAAAATTATTTTGCTTCTCAGGTCTTGAAATTAATAAATGAAATGAAAGAAAAAAACATGAGTGGCATTAGTATCAGATACTCATAACATTGATTAAAATCTGTAATCTTTAGCAAGATATTTAGCTGTTTATTTTGACAAACCTGAATTTTAGAAAGCAAACTTAAAGATTAAACATTTTCCTTCCATCAATAGGTGTGTGATCTCTTTTTCTAAAAATTCTTCCATTTATGCTTGGTCTGGGTTTTCTTTATTTAATTTGGCTTGTTAATGTTGTTTTTGAGCAATTCAGTGGCCAGGAGGAGGTAATGAGAGCAGAGATAGCTAAAATGCTACCTTTACACTTAGTTTTTTTGAAACAACTTGTTTTTGTCATAGCATGCTGAATTTTCATTTGTTATTGTTAATGGTTGCACAGGAATTATTTCTGATTTGATGTAAGTCTACCCTCTTATGGCCATTTCATTTCAGTCACTTTAACAATCACCCTGAGTAGCAGTTCCTGATGGAAAGTTTAATTGTGTAATTGTACCCATTATGCATAACAATTTTTACAGTAAATTTGATAAGATAAATACATTTTGGGGTAATTTTTAAGCACAAGAATTAGCTCTGCTTGGTTTTCTTCCCAATTCTTTCTCTGGAGGCTGGCTGGAAGTCTCTAAACCCAACAGATAACATTATTTACAAAAACATCAGTCTGTAGTTGATCTGAGAACACAGAAATTACACACTGAGACTGCTCTCAGGAAAGGATTGTGTTCAAAGCAGAATTCAAATATATCCCTAAATTCATCCATGACAGTGGTATTCAGAATTGTCCTTAAAATGTCTTCTGATTTGAAATGGCCTCATGAATATTTTTTCTTTAAAAGAAAAAAAAACAACCCAGCATGATCCTAAGATGAATTCACTTCTTTGGCAGGAATAACATGCCTGAGCTCAGTAAACTAAGAGCAAAGATGATAAAGAAGAAAGGAGCACGTGCATATGCTTGTCAGTGCAGCTGGAGATCCATTGATGAATTAACTGACCTCCAAACAGAGCCACAGCTTCGGTGGGTTTGTGGTAAACATGGAGAATGAAGTCTCCTCGTGTGGGATACCTACTTGTGTGGAAATGGCTCTTAAAAACAATTTGTTTCCTACCCAGTTTTCTGAGAACAGATGGAAAATTGAATAGTTAGACCTAGAAATAGATTATAATACCCAGATTTCAACCTGATTTTTTTTTTTTTTTTAATTTATCTGTCTTGCAAGCAGTGTGGGGAGTTGAATTATTAGGAGAAATAACCAACTTGGAGGCTTTCTGGAAGCTAAATGAGGTTAAAGTTCATACTCAGTAGTGTTAAAGAAAAGAAGAGGAATTAACAGACTCGGGCATGGGCAAAGCACCTTGAGACTGTTCCTCACATGCAACAGAGAGCCTTATTTCCCGTGTCTGCTGAATCTTGGACTCAAAATGTTGGTTTGGGAAACAACCATGAAACACAAGTATACAAATTTCAGCACAGACATGAATCCTGCTCTTCTGTTTTGCTTATAGTTGTTAATGAGTAAGTGGTTCTTTATCTCTTAAAAAATTACTTTGCGATCAGCTCTCATCTTAAAGGTTTCAGCACACCCCAAAACTTTACTTCCTTTTGCCCACCAGCAGCCAAAACTGCAGGTGCTGAAAATTTTCTTCCGGTTCCTGCTGCTTTCTTCAGAACACTTTCTGCTGACTAAGGACTTCTACCACAGTGAATTTCTTGAACTTCTCTTCAGCCTTCACCACACAAGAGATGAACAAGTTATTGTGCAATTATAAAATATGCAATTTTAAAGACATTCAGAAGTATTTTCAAGGGAGAAAGGCTCAGGCTTTTAAGAGCGAGAAAATATATATCCCCACTGGTGTTGAAATTCAGGTTCTTTTTTCAGTTCCACTTAGCTTTCACTTCAGCTTCTCTTTAAAAAATGTTGTATTCAGAAAGTGTAACTGTCCTGTTTCAACACACTCTCTTCCCTCAGTAACATTGTTACTTGGTGAATTGTCTTGCTTGCAGTCAAACTCACTATAGTTTTATGGGAAGTCTGTCAGTAGTTTTGCTGTGCAGTATGTGTATCTGTACAGATAAATTCAGAATTACTTGCTTTGAGTAATTCTAGCTATACAGAGCCATTTCCCTCTCTCTGAAGTTTTGTTCATGGTTCTAATCTGTACATTTCTGAGCTTTTCCTAAACAATTGTGTCAACTTATAGAGGTGATTCTTGTGTCTGTTGCCCTCTGAAAGAGCAGATCTCAGTACTGATCAGAGGCATCATGCACTCTGCACCCTGCCTACCTTGTCCTTCCATGGGTGCTTGTTTTAGAGCCTGCAGAGGCCCGGCAGTGTGCCTGGGAAGTCTGGCAGTGCTTCTTCAGTGCTCCAGACTGCACCTTCCAGTGCCCATGCAGCCTTGCTGTAGAGTCAGAGGTGAGCTGGCTTTGGCGAGGTACTACTTGGCGTGATGGTATAGACATATTTTAGGGTTATATATTGTTTTCAGAGAATTTAGTATTTCAGGCTGAAGTTTCACCTGCTAGAGTCCAAAACTGCAGGTTCAGGACCAGAGACCAATTGACTCATCCTCAGTCAGCTCCTATAAGAGCTCTGCTTGCATTTCTGTCCTTTGTGAAGATGTAGCCCTGGTCTGGGCTGTACGTAGTGAGTGTTCCTGAGTGTTCTTCAGGTGGGCCCAAGCAACTTTCATGCCTAGAGAGCATCAGTGCTAAGAATAAGAGAAGAACCCAGCAGGAGGTAACGAGCTCTGGGGAAGAAGAAACCTGCTTTCCATTCTTCTTGAAGAATGCATTTCAAAAAGTGCTGAGTTGCCTTGGCTTTTCTGTTCCAAGGCTATTTGGAACTCATGACCAAGTAGTTCCACAGGGTGTCTTTTGGCTAGAATTGTACTGGAACTTGTGCCACAGTGTAGAAACAGGCTGGGCTTACAACCTGTAAGCAGGAAATGGGGAAAATCCTAATTCCCATCTCAATTCGTGAGACCAAGTCTTAAGTGACTTGGAAAGGGAGTGTGTCTCCTGTACCCTGAACATTCCCCTGAAATAATCAGGCTTATTCAAGTGTAATTAACTTGTTTCTGGCCTTGGTCAGAGTGGTGGGATATGACAGCTTTTTGTCCAAGGAAAGTTGCAAACAGGTACAGAAATAGTGCTTCTTGTATGGATTTTCAGAATTTATCATGTTTCTAGATTTGAGAATAATTGCTGCGTCATTAGCTACAATTATTTTGTTGGAAGGAGGAGCAATATTAAGATTTTATTTCCTTTCCTTTGCTTTCTTCAGTTACATGTTACAAACTACTCCAAAGTCCTCGGATGAAAAGAATGTGAAGAAAGGTAAAACTAGAGCATGAATATTTATTTGATGAAGGTATTGTCAGATTGTACAAGGTTTTCAAGATGTAGCCCAGATCCTTAGTGATATTTCTGTGTTGGTTATCTGAGATAGCAGGGATTATGTAGAGAATTCTGTTTAAGAATATGTAAAGAATTCTGTTTAAGAATGCAGCTCAGCTGTTGTCAAATGGAAGTGCTGGAGAACAGTGTTGCTAAGTATAAATGTGAACATTGTTTTCCTCCAATTTTTTGCTTTGGAATAATAATACCATAATACCGTTTGTGAAATGGGCAAGGTGAAAATTTAAGACTTTTATTTTGCTTACCGATATACTTGGAAATTTTCTAGCCTGTCCCATTAGTCTGCAACAGATCCCTGAAAAAAACAAAAGCAATGAAGGGCGACAAAATGAGATTCCATCAAATTTTAATATGCTGCTGACTTATCTTTCACTTGTTTTAGCTGCAAACTATGGAGGATGAATATAGTTAAAAGAGTCATTATTAAGAATTGATCTGCCATTAAAGTTAACTTACAGAAGCATAATAACATTACATGTAGCAAGCTCTGCACTGTATTATAGCAAATAAAGATTTTTTTTCCCAAGCACCTAGTTTTGTGCTGAAGGTA
Source organism: Rhabdornis inornatus (assembly GCA_013397075.1). Taxonomy (NCBI): domain Eukaryota; kingdom Metazoa; phylum Chordata; class Aves; order Passeriformes; family Rhabdornithidae; genus Rhabdornis; species Rhabdornis inornatus. The sequence continues at coordinate 778,468 of VWZS01000481.1, forward strand.
TTCTGTAAATGCTGCCACTTGCTGAAAGACTGCCACTTCTCTTGTTTCCTGACATGTGAGTTCTTGGGTCATGTAACCAGCACATGTGGTAGTCACAATACAAGAAGTGCTATGTTAGGAGCTGTGTACACAAACTTTTCTTCCTGCCAGGGTCCTTTTTCAGAAGATCTGCCATTCTGTCTGTGGTGTGACACCTGATAACTGCAGGCAGGTGGAGTAAAGGAGCATCAGGTGCTGCTCATCTGTGAGGGGCACATCTAATGCTTAGGGTTTGGCATATGTGCTTTGAGAAAGTTTTTCAAATGTCAGCTCTTAATAAAAAGAAAAGTTGGAACTAATCTGAATCATTGTATGAATTCTATTGTATTGTTCCTGTCCAAGAGAAGCCTTATAAAGATGATGTTTTCTGTCAGGAGGGTTATGACATGTCCTTAGTTCAAAAGCATTGTCCAGCTCATAAGAAGCAGTAAGTACTGTTGTGTGTGTTTTCTCACATCAGAGGGGATGTAGCAAATAGAGGAGAATTAAATAAGCTTTAACATTATTTACCAGCTAACATGAGGAGAGCACATGAAATTATATAGCGCTCATAAAGGTGGATGCATTTGCCACATTTCTTGGATGTTTACCGAGGACGAAAGGTTGAGGCAGGTGCAGTGCAGGATGGCATATAGCTAAACAGCTTGCATAGTGGGGTGCTGATAGCCTGGTGTATCAGTGAAGCATTTGCTGTGGTCCACTTGCCCTGGGTCTTGCTGTAGAAAACTGTTCATAGTACCAGGGAGGAGTTGCTCTGCATATGGGAGTTGGAACTTGTTTCTCCACCATCCAGAAATGCCGTGTGACTTACATTAGAGCAACAAACATAAATACTTCCTATACCTCATTCTGAATTTGGATTCCAGGCTTTGGTGCTATTCAGGCAATAGTTATTTCCCCAACTTAATTGGCAGTGTGGACACAGTGAGGATACTCAGAAACCAGCCACTGCCTCAGCAGTACTCCTGACTTATTTAGGACTTGCAGTGTCACAGTGATGTTCATGTGTGTTTCATTCACTTTGATAACTTCTTTTTCTGTTGAGTTAGATGTGCTTCAGAAGTAGGTAATCAGGGTTAATATGTGATTATACAATCCAGTCTGCAGAGGGCAGAGCAGCACTGCTGAGAGTTACAGTTCAGGCTTCTGCTTCACTTCTAGAACCTCATACTCCTATTTTTTTCTGTAACAGTGGTTTACATTCAACAGACCAAGGCTTCTTGCATTTGTCTCCTACTAGTGTCATTATAAGTGGGGTAGCCAGATCTGTAGCATTCCAATTGATTTTTGTGTTAATTCATCCAAATGGTCTTCAAGTCTTCCTTGACCAATACTGAAGTAGATTAAATTTTTAACTGTCATGTAAATAAGCATAAAAAACTCTCTGTGTGTCCATATGTAGGTATATGTCACCTTGGGTGATGTTCTAATAACACCAGTAGAAAATCTGAATTGCCTCACGATTTTTTTCACCCTGCCCAAATTAATTTTTCCTGAAAATGTTAAATAATTTTGGCAAGTAGAGGTTGCATATGTTAGGATTTTCTAATGTTTAATATAAAATTTATATAGCACATCACCCAAGGTGACAGCTCTTTAAAAGGAAATAGTAAAAGTCTAAAATTTAGAAATTGAAGAAAAAAAAAAGTTGTTCCTGTCTAATGTAGGAAAGCAATGTAGACCAGAAATGCTGCAGAGCAGTCTGAGACACAGCATGAGAATCATCTGAAGACCTACATCCTGCAGTCCATCATCCATGAGCCACAGCTGAGGTTAGTGAAGTCTCACTCTCTGAACTTTCTCCTGGTTCTTCAGGGATCCAGAAAGTTTGAGTGTACAAAGCAGATTTAAAGTGGATGGAAGTAAATTTTTTTCCAATAACCAGAGTAGTTGTGTCTGTTTCTGCAGAGGTGACAAGAGGCACAAACATATTTAAACCATGAAACTAAAGTTTACTTATTTTACTCATAAAATAGGGAGTATTTATAAATTTAGCCTAGTTACACCATAGGTAAGTGAGACTTCATTCTTCCTTGATTTCTTCTAATAGGGGAAACAATTGAATTAAAAGTTTAATAGAGCAGAAAGGAACAAGCAAGGCTGAGTAGCACACTGTGAGAGGTTTCATATATGTTTTGATAAAACATTTTTTCAGAGAAGAAATAAGCTGTTGGTTTTTGTTTGCTTCTAAAGTAAAGACCAATGTAAGTGAAAGAAATAAAAATACCAAACTGCAGGGAGAAGTTCAAATGTCCACCATTTGCCAAAAGCAAGGACAAAAGTCCACATGGGAGGTGTCCTTTCTAGGAATCTTTTATGACTGCAATTCCACAGGCTCGCCCAGAAGATGAGGGTGAATCCATCCCCCCCTTCCCTTCTTCAGGGTTTCCTGTAGTATTTTGAAACCTGTTTCCTGTTGATAGGTTTTAGAGATAATAGCTAACATAGATATTATGTTTAGATATAAGAGCTAAGATATTCAGGACTTGTAAAACCCTCTTAGACAGTGGTTTATAACTGTAATTAAAATATAAGCAAAAGATATTGAAGGACTTTAAGAGAGTTTAGTGAAATTGAAACCCTTGCAGCTTCAGAACTTTTTGCTAAAGATCTGGGAGGCAGAGAGGAGGAAAGGCATTTTCACAGTGGTCAAGCCAGCATATAATATTCTAGCTCCTTAGTACCTTAAATTCCTCTGCTTAGAAAATGTGATTGCCTGCAGAGGGGAAAAAATGTTCACTTTTGAATGGTGATAGGTGATATTTATAAGGTATCCACATAATTTTTCAATCTCTATTCAAAGGCAAGCCATATTGCTTTACTCTAAGACATTGCAGTAGATGTGATAGTGAGCATACATCTTCCAGCTGGGAGCTTTGGGGTAGTCAGCAGTCTGAGTGTGCTCGGAATTCCGTGTCCTGACTGCCCTGATGTAAACAGCAGTCACAGGAAGGGGGAAGCTGCTACCAGAGACAGGAAGGTTGAATTTAGCATCAAACTCCTTATCTAGGCAGAGCGGGCTGCTCAGGATGCTGATAAGAAAAAGTGTATCAATTGCTACAGCAGGCTGTGATAGCTGCCTGGCCCTTCCTGGGAAAACCATTCTCATCAGTGTAATCAGAGTACAATCGTACACGTGCAGATGAGTTTAGGAAGGGATTGTATCTGGGGGCCACTTATCCAAAATAGTGCTTTGTCTATTACAGTCTCATTCAGTCTGGGTTACTGGCACTTGCAGGAAGAGATTAATCTGCATGCTGAAGTAGGATGTGTGTCTTTAAAAATAAAAACTTCATCATAGAAAGAGTTATTATTAGTCTTACTAGCCATAAAGGAATATAAGCCTTTCCTGAATCTCAATACTCACTGCAATATCTGCTTTAATTTTTAGATTACCGATTTTATATCAGTGCTGGCACAGCTCTGGTTCCACCTCTTCAGAGATAAAAGCTGTTGCTGCATTGTCTTGTGTGCTTTGGATCAGTGAGATGTCTTGTTTACAAGTGGCAGATACATGGCTTCAAAACACTTATTTGAAGTGTAATCAGTTGCTCATTAACATACGATGTCATTTTCCTTTTGATTTATGTGTGTGTGTATTTTGGGAAATCCATCTGCCCTGAGTCTGCAGCACAGCAAAGCACCATTCCATCAATATGTTCTCCACAGTGGCTGAAGAGACACGAAATGCTAGGCTCCTCCACATTGATTTTTCCTGTCTTCCCCAAAATATACTGAGAAGTTATTTTGGCTAAAATTGACACCTGGAGGCAGTTTAAAGTAGTCTTTTAGCTGCATCTTCACACACATATCTGAAACATCTTTTCCTTTCCGTTTCCCTGTCCCCATCCTCCAAGCTAGATTTATATTTAGTTCCATTCCAGTGAGGAAGGGTAGAAACAAACTATGAAAAAGGAGAGTGGTATAAAAGAGTCTGCTCATGTCCTCAACAGCAATAAAGCAACCTGTCCTGGGTCATTGCAAAGACAACATTATGAATTTGAATGGATAAAATAATTCAAGTCAAGAGGATATTGGGGTCCATCTGTTCTGCTCACTGAACATGGGTACCACACATCTCCTAGGCACAGGAGGACATGGTGACCCAGCTGTCAGCAGTCTTAGCACCAGAGTATCTAGCCAGGTGCTCCACACTAGGGTTGCTAGGGTAAGCTAAAATCTTTAATCACTCTAGTTTTGCAAAAGAGTTTTTCCTCTGTGGTATATTGCAAATCCTTCCTAAAACTTGGAGAACATTACTTCTTTATAAAGTATGCATTTGCAAACTGGATAATTTCCAGATGTCAAATCATTCGGCAGATCTTGCAATAACAATTCTCTACTCTTCGTTCTCAGCCAGTGCTGGGCATGTGGTTACCTTGGGTAATTTCAGGATCCATCATAAGGCAAATGACACCTTTAAATAGGGGAAAAACAAACTAATGGGTACCTCGTGGCAGAGAGCACCTCATCATGTTTGTCCCAACACATTCACACGTCGTTGTTCAATAGGGTAACAGGCCATAAAAGAATGAAGCAGCTACTTTCCTTTTCTGTCAGATGTTGCAAGTTACTCGTATTTCCTGTCCTGCTATTTGAAGGACTAAGAGCTGAAAATGAGAGTTCATTAACTTGTCTGGAATTAAATATTTTCCTTTTTCTACAGCCATGCTTAAATGAGTGATAGTAACATAGGGCTGGGAAGCATCACCTTCTGCCTTGAGGCAGGACTACCCCTGCAGGAAGCTCAGGCTAAACCCAGGCGCAGGTTGCCACCAGAAATGCCCCTCCCACCTGCCAGGGAGCTGGCTACGGTGTACATCAAAGAAAGTGACACCACGTGTTTCATGCCAGCTGCCCAGTGAGTCCCAGGAGGAAGGGAAGGAACACCCTTCTCTTCTCTCCCTGCAGACTGATGGGTTGGGCTGTGTCTTAGCCAAGAACAGAAATACGTGGGAGACCATGAGGGAATTGCAATAAGCTAACAGCACAGTGGGCTTTAGGCATTTGGTGGTGTTTTTGACAGTTCTTACTTTAACTGAGCACGTTCATGTTTCATACATTTTAAAGTAAAACATCGTTTCCCACACTTTTTTTTTGGCTCCTGTTGGCTGTTGTTTTCTTTACGGACTTGAAACTATGCTTATTCATCCTCCAGAAAAATCCTTATCTCTATCTGAATGGCCTGGGAAAGGCTCAGGGCATGCTTGCAATGCAAACTTTGAGGAAGTAAATTTAATTTCTCAATAAATTTAGCCAATTCAGCTGTAACATTTGACAGCCATCCTTCTAAATTTTGGTGGAGACTGAACTCTTCTCTGGGGCGTGCTGTCTAGAGTTGTGGGTCCTTGGGCCCCAGGAGGTCACAGGCCACATCTAATAGTCCAAGAAGGGTAACTAAGACTTTCAGCAGCCTTAAATTTTCTGTGCTGGAAACTGTACTGCTGAGGAAAAAATGAAAAGTGTGGGTTTGCAGATTGAAAGAAAGGTCTGAGAGCGCAACCACAAGTGGGACAGCCACAGCTGTTGTGTTTTTCAACACAAGCATCATGCAAAAATGTTTTTAAGAAAATCCACTGTTTAGCATATTCTGATTCAGCACTTGTGTGTAAACTATAGACCATTAACATATTTGTGTACAAGCATTATCACATAAATTGTTGCCATCCAGGTAGGTGTGAGTGAGCACTGAGGAGCCTGCTCACTGGAAAGGCACACCTGAGGGCTCCCCTTCTTCTGCTAATTATACTCTAGAGGAGGTTTTTATACATGGCACCCACCCACCCTGCCAACCAAGGGGCTCCATTTTTCTTCCATGCAACTTAAATGCAAAGGAAGGGGCTCCCAGCAGGAACTCCTCAGTGATTGCTGCCAAAAAGAGTAGCAGTGAGTTTGAAAGGGGAAGGAGATGGAGAATGCTTCCTGTGAGATGAAGGCACTTCCACACCTCCTCCTCTCCTAAATCCCACACCGCTAGTAGGGATTTGGGGCTCTACCATGAAAGAAGGTGTCTGTGAAGCCACAAGTGCTTGAGGAAGGCTTGTCAGCTGCCAGAAAGCAGAGGAAGATGAGGAAAGCAGAAGAGATGGAGGAGGCAGACTGCACTTTTTTAGAAGTTTGGGGACTCCAGACAATGAGTACTCACATACATCACCTACTTTTTTAAATCTCTCCATAACCTGCTAGTTGTTAAAAAAAATTCACCTCTTAGCAAGGAAAGCAAAAAAAGTAAGAGAATAAACTACAGCCACAGTCTTATGACACAGATTTTTACACCTTACAGCCTTGAGAAATTATCTTCCTTTGATTCATAAAATAAATCAACATGATGCAAACAGCATCAGGAACTTAATAGTTTTAAGAGGAGTTGATGCTAAAATAAGGTATGCCAGCCCTGAAATGCCGCCAGACTGTGGTTGTGTAATGGGGATAAGTACAGTATTTCTTTGGGGCATTAACCTGAATTAAAGGATGAAAAGACTGGGTGGCTGGGCGGGGATCAAGCACATCCCTGGTCACTGCTGAGGCCTTGACAGAAGGATTAGAGAAATTGCAAGATGGTCTTTTAAATACAGAAATTCCCACTGAGGATCTCTGCAGTTTTCTTAAAAGGACCAAACTGGCTCTCAGGGCAGCCATGGCTGTGAGGAAGGCATTCAAGAAGGGGTTCAGGGGTATGTATGTGCCAAACTTGCTCACCCCACAGGTTGCAGTGGCTCTCCATAGAGCTGAGCATTGCTTTCCAGGGGAGGCAGATGGGTAAAGTATTAAGGACTGATGCAAAACCAGTTTATTGTGTCTATTATGCAGCTGCGTCAGGAGTTACGTACCTAAATCCCTCCACATCACAGCAGGGGAATGCTCCCCACGCAATGCTGCTTGTTGACAGCGATCCTTTCAACTCACTCTCCAAAATACAGCACACAGCAGTTGCTGCTGTGCCATGGAAAAAACTGTGGTGTGTTCCCAAGTCACGTAGAGCCTGATCTTCAGCTGGGGTCAGGCCGTGTAATCCAGGGCGATGCCTGGCACAGCTGGTTCATCCCGCTGCAGGCATTCCTTCCTTCCTGTGAGAGCACAGGCAAGGCCACACACCAGCGGGAGGCTCCACTTCAAATACAGCCCTTCAACTGGATTATTTTCCTTGGAGACCTTGAGTCTGGATTCAGGCAACAGCACATACACAAATGCCATTCGTTTGAACTAAATCCACTGGTTTTGTTTCAGTCTGAGTGATACCGCAAAGGAACATACCTCTCTGTGTGCTTTGCAACCTGAGAATGGATTTTAAGATGCTGCTGCCTGCATAGAGCCTGTAATGCATTCTGCCCTTGCAGAGCTGCCTTGTGTATGGTACACAGGACAAGTTAAACCTTCCCATCTCCATGATAGCACACTAGATAGATTTTCTACAGGGGAATGCCACTGAGCTAGCATTAGCCTTCAGTGAAGACTGGTCACTGTGTAAGTGTGTTATATTCTCAAAGGAAGAATGATGCTCAAAGGTCTTGCCCACTAGATGAAGATTTTGGTTCCCAAGTGTTGGCACACTCTTTTTCCTTTACTGCACTGCCAGCTTTCCCCTGCTGCTGACATTGATGCAGCTCCATGGTTCTGTTGTGGTGATTTTCATACTTTACAATACCTTGATGGGATGAGCAGGGTTGGCACATACATATTGCCTCAGCCATCACCAATGCTTGCTTCTGGGGGCTTCTCTCAAAACTAGCTCCCAGAATTGCAGCAGAGTAAGATCTGAGTCAATTTGCACACCAGAAAAAGTCTTCCTTTGCCACTGATTAAAGGCGACGTGAAGATGTTTGGCTGACATGTTCCCTTGAACTGATCATGTGCCTGAGTAGTAAAACATGCTATAACTAGGCAAGGCAAGCTGGCTCTAGGACAACTTCCCACTAAGACTGGTTTAACATCTGCTAGGGAACAAGTTGACAGTGCCCTTGCTTGGTTTAGACTGTGGTGGTTACATCAAACCACATCTCAAAGCTGAGATGATTTTGCATCATCCCTTTCAGCACTGTCTAGAGTTAGCCAGAAAGAACAGTCAGCCAGACTTTGATACTCTCCCAAGAAAACTAGTTAAGAGTCATACCTCAGGAACTTATCTAAGTGTAGGATTGCATTAATTCAACAGGAACAATTAAACTAATTGAAGCTTTTGCAAAACACTGTGCACTTGCATTTTAACCAAGTGTCTTTCATACGTACCTCCACCATTGCTTGTTTCGGTGATTTTTGGTGTGTGCTTCCTCCACACTCATACATGTCACAAAAAAACAGCTGAGAAAAGCAGTTTGGCAACAGGTTTGAAATCCTCTTGAATAAGCACAGGAAAGTGACTGGCCAGATGACAAATTTTAAAAGATAAAAAAACTACCAGCTTCTTTAGTGAGCTAAATAAGCATACAGTTGAAGCCTGGGGATGAAACCCACCTACACTGTGCCTTGGGAGTGACCTGACTGGCTGTCCTGCAGCATGGAGCAGAGGTGCCATAGCAGGGCACTCAGGGGTGTAGCTGCATCGTGAGATCCCGTCCCACCACTTATTTTCTCCATGCCATGGGCTTCAAAAATAAAGAAAATCACAACCTGTCACCAGCTCACCTCTGCCAAACCCAGGTGCTGAAGTCTGCTGTGATTTCCAGAGAATTGCTGTCCAGCTGCAAACCTGAGTGACCAACCCCCAGCACGCACAAGGCACCCATGGCACTGCCCTTCCCACTGTCCCCTGCCAACAGATGTGGTCCTACCCACAGGGATGGCCCCACATGGCTGAGGTTTGGCTTTACAAAGAACCCTCGGCCTTGCTGGCAGGTGGGAGTTGAACCAAGCTGGCTCCTCAGGGAAAATTTTGCCTGTGTGATTCCTAGTTCAGTTGTTCCCACAGCTAAAATACGAAGCATTGAGGCTGAAGGGTTTAAAATCTGCATCCACACTAAAATACACTGATTATTTTATAAAATTATTATTACTGTATAAAAATGTACACTTCAGATCCCCTCAGAAGCAAATGTTGGGGTAGTGACACATGGTGGGAAGGAGAAAAGCTCACAGAGGTTTCACCCCTTTTCATCCTTTAAACCACATTTTTAAATTATAGTAATCACAGTATCTAATCATATTCCAGACTGGCAGAACCATTCCCAAAAGAGTTGTCCTCCTTAAAGTGTTTAACATTTAAATGTAAATAGATTTCTTTTAGATAACTTCTATAATTACAGATAACTTTTACACACTGAAATGTCCATTCATTTCCTGTATACTCACCACTTTTTCAGTTTGCCTTTTTTTAAAGGAACTGTTTTTGCAGAAGTAAGAAAGTAACATCAAGTGCAATTTCATTGTCTTTACCTGCTTTTAAATTAGTGATCAAACATGTTAAACAACCATCACTCCAAATACTTCATATAGCTGAATCAATTGATGCATTTAATTATAGCTAAGGAATATGGGAAATATATAGAGAAAAATCTGTCAAGAAAGAGAACCTTTGGAATGCTTGTGTACGTATATGTCCTTTTACTAAACCAGTATTTAGCTATCTCATAAAGGATAGAACCTGGAGCAAGGAGCTCAGCTATTCCTGCGGTTCTTTTATGTTAAAGTGTCATGCACTTAAAATGGAAGAGGATCACCTCTATAATAGCAGATATCAGTGTGCAGATGTTTCCTCTGGACACTGAGAGTGCCTGAAGCTCACAAACCTTTTGCTGTCAGAGCAGACTGGCATTGAGGCAGACGAGAGACTGCTTATTTACACAGAAACAATCTGCCAGAAAGTTGTGCTGACACTGCCACTCTCCTTCCAACCACAGGCACTTGGTGGGGGGAATCAAGAGATGCTGTGATGAGGAAAGGTGACACTGAGGACCACAGGGCACGACTAGCAGTGAGTACTCAGTGGGAGGTTGAATATAACTGGTGAAGAAGCTGGAGGAGGCAGCACATAGCAGAGAAGAGGTTAAGTGTGTTTGGGAAGTGCAGGACCCATTCATGTTTTTAGAGGAAACACAGGGACTGCTGGGGACAGATTTTTGTGCCAAGGAACCCACAAGGGACAGTGACAGATGTCACCCATGGCAAAGGGTGACATTTATGCCCTTGGAAGAGACCACTATGCCAACAGCACTGGCCAGAGGAGGAGCTGCTTCTTGTCCACAGCAGCAGCCTGGGAGAGGCATGGGGAATACTGAAGTGCTTGGGATGAGCAAGGGCTGTGTGTCCCACAGTACCTCCTCACCACTCTGAGGTCTCTGAGCACTCCTCCCATCCCAGGCAGGGCTCTCCATTTGTAGGGGCAGGCTTTGAGCCTCTTATTCCCCTTCCTGTTGTTTTTCAGCTGCCACACTACATGGCATCAACAGTAAGATCTGGAGGATTATCCAGCCCTCTGTCAGGAGGGAAGAGACAAAGATTCCCCCTGCATTAGTTGTATGTTTCTATCTCAGTGGCTATCAAAAACTGGGAAGGGGTGTGGGCAACTAATAGCATGGCTGCTGTTCTCCAGCTCCCTGAAAGAACTTAGGTACAGGAAAGGAAATTAAGCAATATGAGGAACCTATTTCCTCTGTCCTCCTTGGCACTCCCTTTGCTTATTCCAGCAGCTGGAAACACACTGCAAGCAAAGAACGTTACTCCAGCATATGCAGGGTTATGCTGTACCAGAGCATAAGTCCAGAGGTGCCTCCCTTCCATATCCCAGACATCAAGAGGCTTCAGCTAATTTCAGTTGCATGTGGAGCTGCAGAAGGGCAAAGCACAAGTTCTTTCTGTCCCATCAAACAGGTAAAAAAGATACTTTTAAACACTGCAGTTTTAAATTTGTGGAAGTTTCATTTCCTTGTGAAAAAAGTAAGGAGGATGCATTTTTGCTGCCTATGCTGAGTGCCAGCTAAGTGCCACCCTTGTTCTTTTCTCCTCTCTGTGACCCCAGAAGAGATGTTGTTACTCTTGGCACCTGTATGTGTCTCTCCTGCTCTTGGTCCTTGGCTCAAAGGCTATTTCCAAGCAGTGAACCTTCCATGAACCCTGTAGCCACATGGCCTGCAAAGGGGGGCCCTTACTAAATTTTTCAGTAAGCAAACAGGCACTCAAAGCTGAAAGGCTCTTTAGGGCACAGCAGGATGTGTGGCCCATGGAATGTTCTGTCCACCACTGCTTGCTTAGATGTGGACACTGCAGCAACTTTGGAAACAGCAACTTTACAAACATACTAGATGAATTATGGACAGGTTTGAGCTATTTCTGATTCCCACTAGGATACTCAGCTTGCAGAAGAAAAGCTCATGTAGTGCAGAAATAAGAAAAGCCAAAAACCCTGAGAAGTTACAGATAATAGACTCATAGAATCATAGATCATATAATATGCTGAGTTGGAAGGGACCCACAAGGATCATCAGGCCAATTCCTGGCCAGACACAGGACACCCCAAAATCACACCAAGTGCCTGAGACCATTGCCCAAATACTTCTTGAACTCTGCCAGGCTTGTGCTGTGGTCACTTCTCTGGGGAGCCTGTTCCAGTGCTCAATGACCCTCTGGGTGAAAAATCCTTTTTTACTCTTTTTTTTTTTTTTTAAATTCAAAAACTAAGCTCTGTTCTGAGACATCAGCCTGCTGAGAAAACACCCTGAAGTCCCGCAGAGTGTTCACAACCAGGCAGGTGGCTGTAAAATGACACTGGGGCCTGAAATGCCCTTCTCTGGTAGATGCTGCCTTGCCAGACCAAAATCCACAGTGGATGAGGTGTCATGGAACTGGGGAAAACCACCTGCTGGGCTGGATCAGCCCCCAGTTGTGGCTGAGGCTGCTCATCAATGCCTCTTTCAGAGTAGCAAGTTTGGCAGGAGACACCTGAGCAAACATCCCCACATTCCCAGCCTATTTTCATATCCCAGGGTTCCAGATGTCATTCCTGTGCCTCTGTGGATGCTTCCAGCTTCCCCCTGTGCAGCCCACAGAGGGAGGACCCACGTCTTTACCCAAATCTACATGCTTTAGAGTGGTTTTGAAGCAGGTTTAGCCCCATGGGTACTGCTTGTGCCAGTCCTTGACGTTTCGGCTGCTCTGCTCAGAGACACAAGCTCTGCTTTTATTCATCAGGGAAATGGCTGTAGCAAAAGAAAAAAATTCGTATTTATTTGGTTTTCTTCTCTCAGGAAGACTTTTGAAATGCACCATTTCTGTGGCTTCAGCCTCAAACCCATCTGAGGTCTCTTGTGGCCTCAGCTTCTGCAGTGTTTTGCTTGAGCCACAGGCACGTGGCAGGGTGGAGTTGGGTGCAAGAGGAATGTGATGTGTTGTATTTAGATTCCCATTTGCTGGGTAAGTAAAGACCTGGTGAACAGGGAACATTCCTCTGAGTTTGCTGACCTGCCCTTCATCCGCACCAGTGGCCACTCATCTCTGAGCCACTGCCCCAACGCTTTTATAAAGCTCGTGCCCTTGCTGGTGTGGGGCATTTCCAGTGTAAATATTAAAAGAGCCACTTTGGCATGCTCAGAAGTTCTGCAAAGCATCTGTAGAGCAGTACTGCCATGGGTGAGCTGCCCTTTGAGAGCTACAGAACTGATTTTTGTTGTGCTAATGTGACTTGGAGGGGCTAACACTGGGGAGGAAAGTCTGCATGGTTGGAAACAAAGATAAAATTAGATCAGCCTTTGACATTTGTCCAAAGTGAATTCAGCCCAGAGAGGCCTGAGCATCCATACAGATCAAATGGGGGACATTATTTCCCTCATTAAAGGGGATCTCTCACCCCAGAGTGCTTAGAGAAGGGTGATGTGGGCTGGCCCTCTGGCACCATGCAACTGCCCAGGCAGCTCCAGCTTGGTGATATTTAAAATTAGCACTTGCTTCGTGCTGGGACCACAGGCCATGCCCTGACATCCAGGGGCATCCCCTGTGTGAAGCCATGGAGCCTTGACAATTACAGCTAATCACTGTTTACTCTCTGCATTCCTTCCTGCCTGTCCACTTGCAGCAAGTTAAAATAAATGAATAATATTTAAATGAATAGTGCATTTGTGATTCCTAGTAATTTCCCTTGAAGTAGTTATGATGAGCACATTAACTGGTACTAATTCATCATGCTGCTTGTAATCTGGCCAGGATTCAGATGGGAGAACCTGTTTCCACAGCTAATAAAAAGTGGTTTATTGCTGCCCTACCAGGTGTCCTGGAGCTCCAGTCACCTTCCCAGCACAGCAGCCATGAGCATCTGCTTCTCTTGGCACAGGCTTCTGGTTAGAGACATGACAATTTACAAATAGGCCAGGCTGGTTATTACTCAGACCTAATCACCACAAACAGTCCTTTTGTTTCATCAAAGGAAAACCAGATGGAGCAAACATCTCCTGAATGCTGTGCAGCTCAGGTGCATTGTACAGCACCTGAAGCAAAAGGATGTGTTCATAGACCTTGCCCTAAAACACAGTGCAGGCTCAGGAAACCAAATTACACCGTGATTATGCATCATGCATCCTTACAGCTGTTCCAACCCACACAGGCACCCCCAGCTTCTGGGGTTCCCATGAGGCCAGACCTGCAGCAGGGACTGGCATAGCACCGAGGACTCAGACCTAGGAGTCGATTTCAAAATGGGAAGCTGAGGGAAAGGGATGCAAGAGGCTGGCAGGATCCCCAGGTCAGGGAACACTGACAGTTGAGCTCCGTGCTTATTCCCTCTCAGCAAGGCAGGAATTAAGTTAAGACCTGCCTTATGAAGGCTGTGTGGGCTCTGCTGACTCACGCCAGGGTGTCGGAGGAGGGGCTTTCCTTGTAAGCCAGAGAAATGGCAAGGCTGGTAGAGGAAGCCAGGGCTGAGATTTCCAGCCCGCTTTTGACAGCACACCCAAATCCTGTAAGGCAACACACTCATCCAGTGACCAAGTGGAAACTGCTTACAGGAACAGGGAGGGAATTTGTTTGTCAATGAGTCCCTCTAATTTGAAAGTGTTTATCCCAGTGAGGGCAAGGACAGAGGGCGCTTGCCCTTAGGGGATGCCAAAGAGCTTGCCAAGTACCTCCTTATGGCTAGAGATGCTAAGCTTCTGCTAAACCCATCAGTTAATAATAGCTAATAGCTAACAAGAAAAGAAAGAGATTTGGATTTTGGGGTCCCGGTCATGCCCATAAGAAGACCTGACTCATGGTAGCCCCCAAGCCAGCAATATCGTGGGATTGCTAGTAGCATCCCATGCCTGTGTCACTGCATGGCAGCACTGTCCCTACCCCCCCAAAGTGCTGGAGCATCCCTGTCCCACCCCTCATCTCTCAGCAGCCAGTGCACTTCATCCCTCAGTATCGAGTTACCAGACAGGGGCAAACAAGCTCAGCCAGGAGCAGGAGGCATTGCAAGCTCCTTGGGTTAGGTCTGGCTCTCCTCCCCCCGGGACAGTCTCATCATGGTCAAGGGCTTCTGTCTGTCCTAAGAGAGAAGCAAGTCCTGGTCCATCTGCTTTTGCTCACTGATGATGATGTACCTGTGTTGCAACAGTGCAGCTTGTGGGTGTCCAGCCATGGATGCAGAATTTTAAAAACCTCACAACTGCATGGCCACAACAGAGACCCTGACCCTCCCCATGTTCAGTCTGATGAGGTGCCACCACTACACAGACGCAGCATGAGGGAACTGTCCCCAAGGACCTCCTGTTTGTAGCAGTCCTCTGCTCTCCAGCATTTTGAAAGATGTGCTGTGAAAGGTGATACTTTTTGGAACCAGATCCCTGGTTTTAATCACTCAATACTCCGTGTGACTTCAGGAAGATTGCAGTCAGGACTGCTAGGGCATGATAACACACATTTAGCTTTGCCTTGTTGAAGGACAGTTCCTCCATGGCCTCAAGCAGTTATTTTGCTACTTACCTCCCTACTCAAAACTTGGACAAGCTGCTGTGCAAAACAGGCTGTAGATACTCAGGGGTGATATAAGGTTATTAGATATTTAGCCAGGCACCAGCTTGCCCTTCATTAGTGATCAAACTCCTAAAAATGAGGCTAAGTCAGGCCTAGATGTTTAAAATTACGTTTTGTTTCCCTACACTCTGCCACACCACCAGCAACCATGTCTTTGTGTTTAAAAAAAAACCTCAAAAGCAAACTGCAAACACAACAGGTAGTTTTAAAGTGGGTGGGGATGGTTTATCACACACTAATGCAGACTCAGATTCTTTCTCCAAGATGCAGCTAATTTCCCATTCATTATGCTTGGGCATCTCCCCCTCGTTTCCTAGGTCTCATCTAAAGCCAAATTTTCTCTGCTGGCAGTGCAAGACTGGGACTGTCCCTATGCTGAGGGGTGAAATTGGTGATTTTATCGTGTGAAAGGTGACAAAACCCAAAACCTTTAAGCATTTTCTACTGCATTATCCTGCTATTCTGTTGTAAACTCTGGAGACAACTCACCACTGCAACCTCTTCTGTGAGGGCTCTGTTCAAGTTTTTGCAGCAGATAATTTGCTTGGCCAAAGGACTCATTGGCACTTTATTCCACAGATGATGGCATGAAGGCAACCTTGGCCTCTCCAAGGGGTGGGCAGTGCTTTCTCCCCTCTCCTGCACCTTTCATCCCCAGGGGCTGGGCTGTGCCCATCAGTAAATCCATGTCCACTCCAGACCTATCCCAAACTACCCCTTCTCTGTCATCACCTCGTCAGCAAAGGGCTTGGTGCAAGCAGCAGCTCCTGGCCCAAGGTTGGCCAGACAGTGGCATGTACCCCCCCAAAAGAAATGTCCAGAAGGACAAGAGTCATCCCAGACCAGCCTGACCACATCCCAAATCCTGGTTCTTCTTTTTTCTAATCCATTTTACTTTATTGTTTTCTGATCTTTCTCTTTTTTTTCTTGTCTCCCAGGCCTTTCTCTCCCTGCTTTTCCTTTGCAGCCCTTTCCCCAGCTGTCTTCCCCTCCCTTCTTGCAGCATTGCAAGGTAAACCATCTCCCCTAGATGTGGCTGCCAGTACTCAGCAGTGCAGATGTGAGCAGATGCAGCCTTGTGAGCCCTCCTGTAACTCTTGCCTTGCAGGCTCAGGTGCCATATCACAGGCTCACAGCTCTTCCCTGTTTCCATCCAAGCAGACAGCAGCTGACACTTTTCTGGACCTTGGCAGGAGCCCGGGCAGTGCCTCCAGCAGCAGTTACACCAGCAGCCACCTGGGAAGGAGAGGCCAGGTTTGCCCGGGCCAGTCCCAGCTCTTCACTGACAGAGCTTTGGCAATGAAAGATCCTCCTAAATTAGTAAGAAAAGGGGGCTACCTTGCTTAAAGGGTTTGTACTTTTAGGCCATTTTACTATTTGCTATGGAGGCCAAGGGTGAGGAATTGATCCTGGGAGAACCAAGAGGTAGAGAGTAGAGGTGCATTCAAGGCAGCATTATCAGGCTTTGGAAAGCACATCAAAGCCCCTAAATCATTAAGCTACATGTGGCTTAACCAGAAACACACCAAAGCTGCCAAACAAAAGATGAAAAGCATCAGCAGTGTAGCACTTTGCACAGATTTGCCAGCTCTCAAGCATGTAAAGGTCAGAATTCAGTGCTTAAAAAGCAAGAATTTACGTACAATGCACTTGGCTTCTCCTTCAGATTGGGAGTCTTTAGGGTTATGTTTCAGTTTTCCTCCCAAACCACTAAGTGCATAATGAAACCTGACATTTTGATGTATTTCATATTATTCTGGGAAGGTGGAGCTTTAAGTAAAACACCAAATACATCAAGAGCCAGCAGCACCTTTTTCATGGCCCTCTGTAGGCAGCTGCCATTCTAATAGCCAGCAAAAGGGCTCCTCTTCTGTGGGCTGCCACAGCCCACAATCCTGACTTCTCTGCTGAAGAGGAATGCTGTGTAGTCTTACCAACCCCAAAAAATGACAGCAAAACATGAGAGGGGCAGAATCTGGTTGAGAAGAAAATTAATAACCTTCACATGTCCTTCACTCCCCACTGCTTTTTGGGAGGCATTGCACATTTGGGAAGCAGCACACTGCCCTCACCCTGGGTAAATACAGCACCATTCTGCCCACCTGCAGACAGACATCCAGCCCTGCTGTGTGTCAGGTGAACAGCACTGTATTGGTACCCAAAAATGAATTCACACTGCTGTTGGGGATCTCCCCATGCACAGCTTCCAGCCAAATTCTTGCCTTCTCCAAGAGTTCTGCTCATTCTTGTTTTCTTATCCAGTTTGTGTTGCAAGACTCAGAACTACGACTTCAGCCAGGTCTCTTGAGGAAAGCAGTCCTTCTCTCCTGCTTAACATGCTTAAACAGGTTTTGAATCTGCCCTCCATATTTTAACATAATAAGTAAAAAAAAATAAAAATAGAAGCCTTGAAGCCTTCAGGAGTCTTATGAAGATAGAAATAGTAAATAGAAATCTTGCCATCACCCTCATGGCAGAATAGGCTGATAAAGGAAGCCAGCTTGCAGCAGGCATCCCCACAACAGAACCCCATCTCTCCTGGCTCACACAGCTCCCCATCTACAGGGCTTTTGTAAAACTCCTACTTTGGGCAGTTACAGCATTTCAGAAACACACACAACATTTCCCTTGTCCTGTGTGTCAGCAGCTTCACACAGCAAACAGAGGCTCTGGCACCCCACGGCTTCTCCTGGTACCCACAGGCTGGAGGGCTCCATGCAGAAAGGCCCAGGGGGAGATGGTGACTCTGCACCATGATCTGCCCTTTGCACCACACAAAGCCTGATGTAGGTGAGCTTATGGCAGGGAGCAGGTTTCTCTTCATGTGGCACGGTCTCCTTGTGATGTTCTCCATGTCTGGGTGCCTCCTGGGTTTGAACCATGAGCCTCCTGTCAGATTTGCTTCCGTGATAAGACTTTCAATAACTAACTGCATGTACAATAAAGTAAATATTCAACCAACTCAGAGCTAGATTGCAGATCAAATATCTTTAAATCTCTCTTCTCTCCCTGATAAAAGCAAAAACCCACACATGCAGCCTGAGGGGGAAAAGATTGCTCTCTTAGCACTTCCCTCACTCATGAGATAAATGAGCAGCTTCCAGTTTTGTACTTTACAAAAAATAGGTGAGGCAGCTGTGCCACTGCATGCCATGGTAATGTGCTGGGAAAGAGCCAGATGCCTGGTGAGGTCTGGCTCCTCTTCTGCACTTGTTCTTTAGTTCTGCCCTCCAACCCAGCTCACTGGCATGGCAGCATGGGCTGCCTGAGCTGTCTCTGGCCAGGAGAGGAGGTGGATGCCATCTCCTGTCCTTCCCCACTAGGTGGAAGGGCCACGTTCATACAGACTCAGACTAAACAAAATCTCTAGAAAGTCTGTGGCTGAAAAGCCCAGGCTTAGAGAGAGGAAAGAAGGAATATGGGATACATCCTCTTTCCTGGTTATGGATCTTGCAAAGGTTGTGGATTCTGCAAAATGAGTGCCAGCCCCAGGGTAGGATGTCACCCTGAGGACCAACCAGAAGCCAATGTCCAACTGTTTCTGCATACCACCATGGGTTTGCTGGAAGCCCCTTCTGCAGGGCAAGGCAGTGATTCTTGGGAAGGGGACTCTTCTTCCCCCACTGCTAGCATCATTTCACCGAAGGAAGGACACAGCCCATAGTGTAAAACATCTGCATGCAAAACAGCAGAAAATGTTTGTATCCAACCCTCAGCCTGACATTCAACAAGTCATAACTTCATTGATGTCCCCATCCTGAGCAAAACAATACCCAGCACACTCTGCAAAGTGCTTTGGGACTGCTGGAAATTTACTTGACTTTTCTCCAGGTATGGGAACTTTAACTTGTAAGAGCGAGAAACCCAGACCTGTGAATGGCACATGTTTGGGGCTGAGCAGTGCTGCTCTGTTTGGAGCAGTCCTTTGTTGCAAGCAGTAAATCCAAAACACCAATTACATCTTACTGCTTCTTGTCTGTGAAGAGTTGAAACTTGAGAGACAAAAGCCAAAAAGTAACCACATGCTGCTTAAGCAGAGGCTTGGCTGCCCACCAAGTATTAGTGACCACAGTGACTGTACTCTGGTGGAGAAAACAGCCCAGAGCTGGGTCTCACTGACAGCTTGGCATTGCCCCTGGGAACACCAGGACACCCAACAACTTCCCCATGGGACAGATAACAACTGACAGTCACTTACCCTAAGCATTTTATCAGGTGGGAACTCATGTTCATGAGTCCCATAGAATCATTAAGCTTGTGAAGACCTCTAAGATTCCAAGTGAATTGTACATCTGTGTTCACATTAGTTTGCTGTTGGACCCACAAGGATAACAGGTCCCTAAAAGGGTTTTGATTTTTACTTGTACTAAGAATTGTGTTGAGAAAACAATTGGCAACACCTAAAACCTGAAGTTTTCCTCTTTGTCCTCAGTTTATAGGCAAACAGCAGAAACTTGCTGCCACTGCCTTTCCCTTCCCCTCCATACCTTTCCTGCTTTCCACCACAGCATGCTAGGGAGAGGGAAGAGAGTGGCCAATTTTCTTTCACAGGTGCTCCACTATGAACACCTTGGGAAGAAGCCTCCATCTTTGGATCAGATTCAAGTGTTCTCTTATCTGTGGTTGCTCCCTGGGTTGGAAGAGTTGCCCTCCCTCACAGTTCCAAGGAGCTTCATGCCTTCTCCTCAGTGGAGTGCTTTGAAGCAGCTCTGCACAGCTCTACACAGCCCTGCCTCAGCACGGGAAAGGACAGAAAATGGCTGTGGCCATCTCCAGGGAGCTCCCTCCTTCACAGGGACTGACCAGAGCAGCTCTTGCAGCACCCCTTACCCCACCTTGCTCTTAAATCAGGCTGCACTGGAAATCTACCAAGCACAGCTCAAGTTACTGACAGTGCAAAGGCACAGGGAACAGCAGCATGTGCGGAGGGAAAGGGAGATCAATGGTGTCTTTGACAGATGAATGAATCTGAGCAGAGCAGGGGACACAAAGATTTGGGGGAAGCTTTCTGAAGGCCCTGAATAGCTTCCTTGAAGGCTGCATCGCACACTGCTCTGTGAACTAGGCTCCACTGAACCCCAGTCACAGCACTGGGAATGGCCCATGCCCGATCTGAGCTGGGCAGGTGCCATCTGGAGACAGGCAGGCTCTGACGCACTAGGGTTTAGCCCAGTTAGAGCTTTGCAGAGCATAAGCTGCACCCTTACATCCATCCACCTGCTAAAAAAGCCCTGGCAGCCACTAGCTGCAAGGCAGGCACAGCATGGGAAACCCTCTCCTTCCCACCATGGCCTCTGCAATTCCCAGCACAAGCAGTTACACAAATTGTAAAAGGAAAATCCTATCTGCAGCATTGCTTTATTATTTAACCTTGGTTCAGCTCCTCTCCTGCCCTTACATAAAAAAGTTGTCTGTAGTTCTGCTTTGACTTTTCCATGTGTAAAGACAGCCCTGGTTGCTTGGCCTAACAGGTACCCACACCCTCCTCCCCACATCCCAATACCCACAAAATACAGCTCTTAACATCTAGATAGCACCATTGTACGGGCCAGGCACTTTGTACAGTGGAGGACTGGGGCAAAGAGGAGTGTGGTGCAACATTCCTGGAGCCACAGCAGTGTTGAGGGTGCTCCCAGTGCACAAGCATGCTGTGGGTGAGATGGATTTGCACCCAGACTCCCAGCACTGTCCTGCCTCACATTGAGAGACCTGAGTGCTGCTTCTGTGGGAAATGTGAGGCCAGGCTTGATTACCAAATCTCTGATCGAAGAGGAGAAAAACTGCACACAGCAGAGAAAGCAAGTCAAGAGGAAAATAGCCTAGCAATCTCCAAACCCTGCCCTGAGCTTCTCTCGAATTGCCCTGAACCAGTTGTTTCTCTGTGATTCATGTTCCTCTTCTCCTTTATCTGCCCTTTTTTCTTCCAAACTTGTTAGAGAAGGCAGGTTTAGGCATTCCTACGAGGTGAAGCAACAAAGGAGCCCTTATCTCACAAGGATGCAGGGCTGTTTCTGTAACAACCGGGTGGGGCATTGCCTCGAAGAGGCAGAGAAGCACCAGGACACCTTCTTCTCCAGGGCAAGCACGAGTGTTTAATGCCAAGGCAAATGCCCATCCCACTCTGCTCGGTGGTTTCATGCTCTGAGCACCTCATCCTCTCCCCACCTTCTGCATGGCTGGAAGTGCAGCACCCACCACATCTCTGCCTGCACTAACCAAGCTGCTTTAGGCATTGAGGACAAACGCACTGAGGTGAGGGAAGTCCTGTTCTCACTACCATAGGCTGTCATGGAACCAATACCCACAGAGCTGCTATTTTAGTCCCAGGCAGGCCCACAGGTGTGGCAGCAGCCATGCGTCATCTGGGATGTAACCATCCCAGACACAGCCAAGATTTCTGGCATGGGAACTCCTGGCTGGAGCAAATCAAATCCTCACACTATGTTGGGAAGGCCAAATCAAAACAGTGTCAGCTCTTCTGCTAGAAAACAGAAAAGTATTTAAAAGGCTGGGTAATAGTTCTCTCACCTAGAAAGAAACATAGTATGGGTGAGAACGCATGCCATAGCAAAAGGATGGCAACAGGGTAAACATCCTTGTGTGAAAAATCTGGGTACAAATAAAGAAAATACCAGCAACTTTTAAAATCCCTTCCTCTTTCAAAACACATAAAAATATAACTTTTTTGGAGGGAGAGGAGGGGGAAGAAGGAACACAACTACATAGGTGGGATCAACAAACCTGAAATAAAAAATCGAGTTAGCAGAAGTTTATGTGCCCAGAACTTCATGATCCAATTTATGAGGCAAAATATGCCCTTGCAACAACGACAGCAAACAGTACCTTCAGGTGCACGAGGGAAAAATTGCCAGGAAACAGAGAGAGGAGATTCCTCCCCTCTACTTGGCACTAGTGAGGCCACACCTGAATCCAGTCCAGTTGTGGGCTCTAGCAGAAAAGAGACATGGACATACCAGAGAGAATCCAATAAGGGCCACAAGGATCATTAAGGGACTGGAGCATCTCTCCTAAGAAGAAAGGCTGAGCGAGCTGGAAAAGTTCAGCCTGGAGAAGAGCAGGCTCAAGGAGAACCTTATCAATGTGTATAAATACCTGAAGGGAGGGTACAACAAGAAGGGAGCCAGGCTCTTTCCCGTGGTGCCCAGTGACACGACCAGAGGCAATGGGCACACCCTGAAACACAGGAGTTTCTTTCTGAATGTCAGGAAACATTTTCACCAGGAGGGCAACTGAGCACTGGAATACATTGCCCAGATGGTGTAGTCTCCATCCTTGGGGATATTAAAAAGCCACCTGGACACATTCCTGGGCAACCAGTTCTAGGCGGCCCTGCTTAAGCAGGGGGCTGGTTCAGACAACCTCCAGAGTTGCTACCAGCCTCAGCTCTCCCATGACTTCCCAGGGGAAGCAGCAGACAAGCAGAGTTTTCCCTCTCCCCCCAGTTTACACAGGTACAAGACCAAGAGAATAGGTCACAGATTTTTGTTCAGCCAAGGAGTCACTTGTCACTACCTGGCCTCACGTCATTGGTCTGACAGCACACAGGATAGAGGAGCAGAAGGGACCTTGCATGGCACTGTTGGCCCCTTGCTCCCGCCAGAAATTGTGTTGTATTTATTCTGTGGACCAACAAGCTTCCTTTAAATCTCACTTAGGTTGCCACTGCGTGCTGTGGTGAACAGCAGCAGCCAGAAACGCAGCAGGAGCAGAAGCTGGCCCCAGGCATTGGTCACCTGTACACCAGCACTAACGCTTGCACAAGCAGGACAACTGCCTGCATGCCTGACGCTCTTCTGACAACCAAAACAGCCTCTTAACACGGAGTACCAACAAAGAACACCAGATCCAAGACAGAAACTGCAGATAAAGCTTCTCAGCCAGCAGCTCTGGTGCCAGGTATTCATTGCTGAGCCCCACCTATCCGACAGAGCCAAGTGACAGGCACAAGACATGCTGATGCTTGTGCTATGAGCAGATTGCAGTCTCTGCACTCGCTCTGCTACCAACTGCAAATTTCACCAAACCCATCTGCATGCTGGGGTGATCCTCCCTGCACCCTCTAACCAGCTCTGAGTCACCCAGCTCGCTCAGGTGAGGACTGCAGGGGCACAGCTGGGCAGCAAGAGTTCACCACAGTTTTGGAGCTGCTGTGGAGCACCCAACAGTGCTGGGCACCCTCTTCCAGGGCAGACAGGAACAGGGCACTTCAGATGAAGCACGTTCCTTCCCCATGTGTGGTTCTGGGACAGCATGGCAGGAAGTTACTTGACTCCAAAACTACATCAGAGGATCCTCAGGCATTTGCAGCCACTAAGAATCACACACTGTACTTGCCAGCATTAATCTCTATATGCTGACCGGCAACAGCAGTAACTTTTTCTCTCCCAAATTGTTTCTGTCCCTTGGAAAAGGGTGACAGAGGTGGTCCATGTTAAGACAGTACTCATGTGCTACTCAAGACCTACTGTCATCACCTGTAAACCTGAACCCACTGGTATGCAGCACATTGAGACTTTGTTTTAGGCATGAGCAGAACTGCACTGTGCTCATTTGATTTGCATTAAGTATTCCCTGCATGTCAGAGAGATTAGTTTATTCACAGAAAAGTGAGATTTTCTTGAATTTACCACATTTAACTTCCATCAAGGGAAGTAACAAACACTCTTATCACATGAACTAGGAAGTACCTCAACAGAAGGTAAATTTCCTCTGCTTCCAGTTGTTTCATGTGAGACAAACTATATGCATCACTAAAAGCCAAAGAGAATAATATTCAAAATAGACTTTTTCATGTGCTCCTCCTCCTCTCATATGCTGTTGTTTCAACACTGTTAAGACACATTAACATGTTAACATTACACAATGTTCTTGTTTAAAAGCCAGATTGATCTTGTCAACATTTAAGCCCACCTATTCAAAAAGTCAAGTTGTTATAGGTAACTTTCATGTCAGATGCATGTGAGTAATACTTTCACAGACCTATTACAGACTTTTTTTTACTTTTAATAGTAACTTTAGCTTCCAGACTGCAGACCCTCCAAAGCCCGTTCCCACTGAAGCCAGTTGCCTTTCCTTCTGCACCTGGCAGTAAGCACCACAGCATTTTGCATGCTCTCAGTAGACTGAGAGGCCAGGTCTTTCCTTACAGACAGTGTTTGTTTTCTCAGTGTAGCACTTAGCTCTGTTGTCTTCCTCATTCCCAGCACAGCGTACACATCCCACAACCTGCTGTAACACCACAGGAGCGCTCACATTGTCCTGGTCACACTGGAGAGGCAGGCTCAGCCCTCAGCTATTTATCTTCTAGGGTAATACCCTATAAAGCAAGTATGCAGCAAGCCAGGTGGGGAAGGAAGGAAATTACCCATATATTTACACAGATGGAAGCAGATATCCCAATTCATTTTGGAGTTCTCATTCTGGAGAGAGCACAAGCCTGGAGTGGGGCAAACAGGTACCAAAAAGGAACTGACTGCTATTTCCAACAGACAAAGCACATCCCCTTCCTTTGCTGCTGGACACATTTCTCAGAAACTGCTGATGTTATGCAAACCTGATACAAGCCCAGAGGTTAGAAGTGCTCAACAGCAGCACCAGGCTCTATAAATAAAATAGCCAGCAAGCCCTAACTCTTATTACAACTCAGCCTATTACTAAATTTGCATAAAGGCAACAGCTTTTGGAGACAAAAATCTAAATAGTGAGTCTAGCAGCCAGATGCTAAAACGAATCAGCAGGAAGACACTAACACCTGTAACAGAGCTGACCAGATCTGCTTTTCATCAGCAAAACAGACTACCTAAGAAAGGTCAACAGATGCTCTTCAAGGTCTGTCTGTTGAAAGATTTAAGCCCTTGAACTCATTAGCATTATGCCTCAGAATATCTGAATAAAATCAGCTCTTGCTTTCTGCCTGAACACTTATTTAGTCTGGGGGTATCATCTTGTCTAAAAGGATTTGTAAAGGAGGTTTCTTTTAGAGAAGTGCTTACCATTTAATCCAGTTACCTTCTGTGTAACTGAGAATGACCCTGAACAGGGCAGGGGGGGGAGGCTGTGAATGCAATCAAGCCTCTGGGCATGACCTTGGCTTTTGCTGCTGCTGTTATGTGTTAGCCTTCTATGCTGGCAGAAATTAACCTGAGATGGAGTTTTTAAAAATACTAGGTACAAGTAACTGCGAGTTTCATAAATGCAAAACTTCATCTCAAGGGACAGATTCGTTCATTTAGATAAGACCAGCGAAATGCACTAAGTGACTAAGGAGCCTTCTGCTCCTTAGCATAGTATTTCACTGTCAACTCAACTGATTCACACTGTTAGTTTTTATCCTAAATGTGTCCAAGTACAGTTGAAGCATTTGGATATTTACTCTGGGCACATGTAGAACTTCACAGACAATTAAAAATTTACATAGCAATTAATCTCTATTCCAAAGACCGAGGTTCAAATTTCTTACTCGTGAATGAGTTTCAGAGAATGTTCAGGTCCCTGCAGTACAGCAGACCCAGCTCCCAAATCCATCACACAGGGAACAGAGTAGAGATTCTTCCTATCGAGAGCACCAGGAGAGACCCGATGAGTCATGGGAGCCAGCTCTGACAAGAGACCGGCTGCAGGCACAAACAAGTAGCTCAGATTTCATCAAAGGAAAGGCAACAGACAGCCAAAAGACTTTCTAATATTTACTACAATAATTTGCTATTGGAGGGGAAAGGGGGGAGGGACATCAATACTCTAAGTCTTTTCTGACTGTATCTGCTAACAGAACCAGGCATGCTTCTCTCAGTTCAGGGCTTATATGAAAATACAAAAATCACAATACAATCCATAATCTGCTTCCACACAAACATTAACCAGCAACTACGACAACCACCGTTTCATTTGCATTAAGAGATTAGCTAAAGCGTACCCCCCGGGGGGGAAAGCCTCACATAAATACAAGGTTTCTGATTGTGATTTTCATAATCTGCCTGTTAGAGACAGGATCTCAAAAGCCCCACTGCAAATTCAGAACTCCTTAATCTACTCCCCCATTTTATTAAACTTTGTTTCAACTAAGTAGCAGTGCTTGACCCTCAGGTTAGAGCTACAGCAAACTCAGCTGCATCAAATCTGAAAGGAGAACAACTGCATTTATCTTAATGGCAGTTTGGGTGCAAAAGCTAAAATTAGTAGTGTTCAATTAAAATCTTCAAAAGAAAGACTCTTCCCTTTCTTTTAATATTTCCCACAAACGAACTATGACGTACTGGTAAAGAGTGGGCAAAACGTGAACTCAGTTAAAGCAAACACATTTATTTTTCCAATACAGAATCCTCAAGAAAGCAAAAACTGACTGCAGAGCCTTGTGGGAGACATGCACACTGTTGCTTTTATTTCATAGAATTTAGAAAACAAAAGAAAAAAAAAAAAGGTTAAGAAAGCCGCAAACAAAAAGTACCAAAAAATACAAACACTGCCCATTCATAATGACTATTTTATGATTTGGAGAGTGCAGAAGTTTTGGGAAGAGTACCAAGTTCCTCTCCTGTTTCATAACCCAAGAAGTCTTGGCCCCAGGGGTGGTCTGACAGGACCAAGAACAGAGACCTGTAGTGTTGGAGCTGGGCCACTCCAAATGCAGGGCCATCAGCCTCTCCCAGTGACTGGAACTGTCAGTTCCAGCAACCAACACCAGTCCAACAAAACCCAAACTTTGCAACGTGCTTGGTCACACTTCTTTTAAACCACTCCTTAAGTGCATAAGTGGCTTCTAAATCAATTACCACATTTATTTCAAAATTAGTCTTAAAACTCCTTCTGCAGATTTATGCTCCCAGTTTACTGGTATCTCCTGACAGTGAACAAACCTGCTGCTAAACTACCTGTCAATATAAAAAACAGCTGCCCTGTTTTCACTCACCTTTGAAGGCCCACAGTTAAAGAAAATTAAACACAAGCTTGAAGCTATACCATGTATTTGTAAATAAAGTAACTTGACAGAACAAGATTACAAAGTACAAAATGAGCCCTTTCAGAAAGTTTTAACTACAAGAGAAATCAATGTTCAGTCCATTTTGTAAAGTTCTAAACAAATATCACTGAGGAATAGGAATATTTCCATAAAACACATTTTTAATGCTTTTTTAAAAAGCTTGGACCATATACAACAATTTCAGATGAAAAATTCCACACACACACATTGGTTTGGTTACAGCTTCAGGGGTCAGTGCAGCACAGTGCAAGTTTCATTCACAGATAAAAAGATATATGAAGTAGGTACAAGTACATTCTCAAAATACAGGATGTGATCTAACTCTCAGAAACCCTCTTCCCACCACTAAAAAGTGCTGAAAAGCAAAACCTATGGAAACCAAGGGGAAAGTACACAAGGAGATGGACTCTTTAATAAGACAAGTTAATATTTGACAGCTTAGGAAAGTAGAAACAATTGGATAAGGAGGAAGATGATTGTTAGTCACTAGAAGGTATGTACGAGGGAGGTTTGTACTTTGATTCTATAGAAAAACCTGAAGCTAGCAAGTCTCCACTCCTGAAATAGAAGTACCAAGAGGTACAAAAAGTAAGCACTACTAACTCAAAGTGCCTTCTCAGAACAGCCCATTTTCCCTGCTGCAGGGTCACCACGCCCTCATCTTTCAAGGAAAAAGTATATGCAACTATTTATTTCCACTAGTCTTTCAATATATACAATCTGGCAATTCTACAGAATCTTCATGGTCCCAAGTCTGCATCAAAGTGTTTTTCCCTTTGTGTATTTATTTCCAAGTAGAACAAATACTCCTCAGTGCTTCTAAAGAAAGCCTTATTTTCAGAAATTGTCTAAACTAAAAATACTGATGCAATTTTTACCTGAAGCAATGTCTTGCAAATTATGAATGTAGAGTGCCTCTCTATAGATGCTAAGTGCATCTTTAGCTACCAGAAATCTCATGGAGGGATACAGCTCTGAAGTACTCTGCTAATTTTTATAAAAAAATATGACTGACACTTTCAGCATACAGAATGGGAGACTAGTGCAACATGCAGCATTGATTGTTTATTCAATAAACATTTAACCCAATTATTGCCAACCAAGGCAAACAGTGCAGAAATCGTCATTTAGAGATACAAAAGTTTTACGTTTTTTGTATAAAGTCAGTTGCTACTATATTCATACAACTATTTTAGAGAGGTTTTACTGCTTCAAAATTGAGGTTATCATTATAAAAATACAGAGACATATATTTGGGGGGTTAACATGTCTTTGCAAGTGTAATTTTTGCACTTATATGGGAACATGACACTTCTGTATTCAAGAAATTAAAATGAACACTATGATAGAGACATTTTCTGCACTGACAATTTCATGAGAGTCCTTAAATACATCTTTCTTGGTCCTGGGTATACATTTAAAATGAAGTAACTTGCATCTCACATTTATCCTGAGGTCAGCTGTGTAAAAAGGAAAGCCAGTTTTGTAAGGATACTTGCAGGCTTCTTCTTCAAAATATGAGGTTATTTTTAAACAAGCCAATAAAACTCCTGGGGGGAAGAAAGAACCCAATACTCTCACCAGTGTTCTAGGAAAAAAATTTGTGACATTTTTGGGAATTACTTCCAAAAATATGTAGGATAGCACACCCAAATGCTATGTCATCCAACTAAAATTTCAGTACACATTTGCCAAATTCGAAACTTAGAAACTGTTCTGAAAAGAAAGTATATAAATCCCCATGAAGACTCTCCCTAAGCTTCCCATCTCAAGATCCAATGCACAACACAACTTCTGCAAGGAGAAAGCTGCTGAAGCCTGTGGAAATCTGCAGAGTCTCCAGGTCTGCCTGCAGAGGTAAGGATGTGCCATTTGGGTCTCCAATATCCACCATGGGGTGCAATTATGACCTTGTCAAAGTTCCACTTTGAACACAGCAGTTATTTTTAATAGCACCAACAATCTCTCAGATACCAGCATTTAGGCAAATACAGACATAAAATAGGTTTGCTTCTTCCTGAATCAGCACAATTGGTACAAGGCACTGCTTGGCATAGGAAGTCATAAGTAACAGCAAAACAAGAGTTTCCAAGTTTTGTGACATTTAGGTTTGTACATTGGATGACCTTGTAATTAATTATATGCCATGGCTAGAAAAATAAGATAGTCTACAGGATTAACAAAAACATCACCATCCCATGCGTGCTCACAGTTTTCCTCCTTAGATCTGAAAAAAATCCCACATAACATACCAATGTGAAACATTAGAAAGTATGGGTTGTTAAATTAAGAAAGTACATTTCATCCTCCAATCTTCCACAGAAGTCTAACCTAGACACAACTCAAGTAAATGAAGTTGGGAAATATTCTGATAACATTTGCACCAGTCTATCCCTGCAGAGGAGAGAAAAACCCAACTATTGTCTAGAGAATTCAGAGATTGAGGCACATTGCAGTTAAAGATATTCAGGCATATTTCATGGCTAGAACAGGATTTCTCTGAGGAACCTCACTACAGACTTCCCCAAAAGCAGCTCCACATGGTTTGAAACACAACTTGCAACACATGGAAAAAACATTTGGTCCTTAATCGCTACTGTCTTCATCATCATCATCATCAGACACATCATTTAAAGATGACTTAGGTGACTGGCTGTAGGAGTCTGACCTAGTGGACTGACAAGCAGTCATCTCCCCCGTAGAAAGCAGGTCATAGCAGAAGTCGCAGATTCTCACTGGCTTGGAAGACTGGCTCGGGAGCAGAAACCTCTTTTCCGAGCAGGGCCCGCAGACGACGAAGCCGCACTTGCGGCAGTGGTGACGGCGGTTGACAGGCGTGAACTTGGCTTTCTGACAGCGCATGCACACAGTGGCTTCTGAGTCTGGTACCCACACAGCTGCGTGTTCATTGCTAGGGGTCTTCCCACTTTTGGAAAGCAAATCAGAAACACACTTATTTATGTGGTTCATCCACTCCGACTTCTCTGTAGCAGTGGCAGCATAAACTGCAAAAGACTTTGTTGGTGTCTTGATAAGCCACCCATTCCGTAAGTCTCCCTCATCCTGGATGGAATCAATGGTGACGTTTTCCAGGGGGATTATGTGCTGTTTATTGTATTTCTTCTTCTGGATGACAATGTTACCATAAACAAGAATGTCATTGAATAGGAAGAATTGCCTTGCTTTGGGCTTCTTCCTACACAGTTTTGTTAGGACTCCCTCTCCAATCAGAACACGGCCAGGAATAGTCAGGGGTTGACCAGCTGCTCCAAAGCAGTTTTCCACTATACTTATTCTTCTAGTATTTGCCTCACTGTTTGCCAAGCGATCCACCATCTTTCAGGAGTATCCTAAAATTAGAAAAAAAAGTTTGTTATTAGAACAGGACTGATTCAACAGCAAGCAGCCTTCCCCAAGGAAGGTACCAACCCCGCATTTCTTAAAATATCTAACAGGACCTGCTGGCTGAGAGGCATTGACTTGGGCTAGATTTAAATAAGTATTAACACCTAAGAATTTTTAGTAACCGATTAGTCTTTTTTCCAAAAGCAAAAATGTTCTGTACAGCTGACAGCTATCTTTATCACACAGAGAGCACCCACAGCACTGCATTTGAGAGCCTCCGGCAAAAAACTAGTTCCTCTCTAGTAAGGCTACTGTGTCCTGGTTTAATGCTCATATTTCTCTGTATATCCTCCTGCACCTGCTCCAGATAGCAACAGGAAGTTATCATCCATCATTTCAAATTCTAATGCTACAAAAACATCAACTTAACTGAGCAGCCTGGAGACCCACATTAGTTTTAACACAACAAACAAATTATATAATTGCTGTTCACACAGGAAACCACACTTCCTAAACTAGCTCACTACTGCTCTTTTTTTCCAGTATGTAAACCTCAAATCATGGGCCAAAACCATGAATCTACCTGCTGGAAACATTTTGTACAGGCCACAGCTTGCACCCCCCACTACATGTGCTTTCACGGCAAACTCTTGAGCCAGGAACGGGGAGTGAGTCACAGCTGGTGGCTCACCACCTGCTTGCTGCTGCCTTCATTTTGCAGGAATCCCATAGCCCCTCCCTCCTCACCTACACGAACCACATATGCATCCATCACATTCAGGATACCTACACTGGCAGACCTGCACAGATGACAAGCCACATAGCTCACAACTGCTCCTGGGAAAAACTAAGTGACCTGCACCAGCTCAAAGTTTAAGAGAGACTACTTTCTATTTCAGGAAGTGCTAATAAACTGTATGCTCCAATTACAGATTAAAGCCCCACCTTGTTGTTTCCCAAGTAGCAAATAAGGGTTTTTCCTTGCGTGAGATAGCTAAGGCATCAACAGGGAACTAAAATTAAGAAGTCACTATAGTGATTCATACCTTGGCAAACCACTCTTCAGCCTCTTTTGCCCTAGAGTTTCCCAGCGAGAAGTCTGGCAAAGGCAAATCCTGCCAGTCTGATCCAGATCTGCTCCCTTCAAACTCCTTGTGAGTACAGCCATGAACCTGAACTGCTCTGCTTGACGGAGCAATCAGACATCTGGCACAGGCAAGTACTATGGACAAACTTTTTCTCAGCATGCAGAAGACGTTTGCTCCCCCAGGCCTTGCACAGGGCTGACGCTCACAACACCCTTTGCTAAAGCCACGGCTTTGAACAGCAGGAAGAGCAGAGCAGCAAATACTCCAGTGCCTTCTACCTGTGCTTTGCAACACGATCCCGGGGTTGGGAAGTCCTCTGCATTACCTACTTTTTCTTTAATCTGCACTGCCTGCCATCAATACAGCAGCAGCCTATAACCAAGAGGAAACTGGGCTGAAACAAGGCTCAGACTCCATAGCTCTGCTATAACCTGATTCAGGAAATCTTCCTCCTATGGATCAAAGCACAGATACTTCCTTACAAAACAGGGATGAAACCTCTCATTGGGCCTCATCTAAATACGTGTGTTACCTGTGAATACACACATCCACATGCCCTATGTTAAGTATTATTATTGTAAGTTACTGCTTTGAAAGCGTAATTATTTTCATGCTAAAGTAGTTTGACAAGTGAGCTTGCACAGATATAACGACCTTTTTTTAAGATCTGCACGTTACATTGTATCAAAGTCTGACACTCAAGATAGAAGAGCCTCTAAAAGTTACTTCTCAGCACTGTTTTTGAATTTTCTTTACATGCCTCACAGCATTAGTTACAATACATGAGTATTGCATTAACTAGTTTTATGGTTAGGAGAATTACAAAGCCACCAAATCCAAAATAATTTTGATCTGCAGAAGGTGAAGACAAAATGCAAACTGCCAAGTAAAAATTAGTCAGAAGAGAATGGAAAAGAAACTAGGAGCTTTTTAATGTGTATTTGCTGCTGTCCTAGGCTCCAAAATCAAATTCAGGTGCCTGACTGCTAAAGCCCAGGATCTGGAATGACAGTTAATTGCCATTAACTGCCAAATAACCACTCCCATTTAACAACATACAAGAAACAAACATGCGTCAAAACTGAACCAACAGCCCTTCAAACTTAAAAAGCAAGGCTTCAGTCACAGGGTCAGTCTAAAATTATTTATAATCCCATGTTCTCCATGAAGTGGGAAAGGATATCAGTCATTAGAATGCAAAGGGAACAGCCTAGAAAATACACTTTTCTGCAGGTACAAATCAATATGCACTACTTATAAAGTTACACTTTTACACAAATTATCTACAAATTACAGTGAGTTAAATGCCTTTGGTAGTCCGCAGGGGGAACTCTAGTCCCACCTCACCCCCACAAACACAACCATATTGATGGGTTTCAGTGAAGTCACAGCCACCTGTAGGAAGCAATCACTGCTCCACAGCTCTAACTCAGTCACTGCACTCCCTGCCAAAAAACTGCAAACTCATTTGAAGGCCACTGCAAAAGCTTTCAAAATACAAGTCACTGGGAGATGAAAACAAGGGAAGAAAAAGCTAAAGGTTTTAATTAACTGTTCCCTAGGACAATTTAAGAGAAAACAACTCTAACCAGGATCGTTTAATAATCATCATGGCTCAAAACCAAGACAGACGCCTCTAGAACTTGTGCTGAAGACTGTATTTTGAGCTTGTTGTGAAAATAATCACTAACTGGACCTTAAGCAAGAATCCTGGGAAAGTTAAGGACTGTTAAGTCCTTAGATAAATCACATCTCTTCTAGATTGAAACTTTTTTTGTAATGGATAACATTCCCACCTGCCAGCCTCAAGGCCATAAATGCCAGAGACTGCTGCCACCAATTCCACCCTTCCTTCCACAATTAAGGCACTAATTGTATTTTCCCACACTAACAGATTGGATTTTTTAGAATAAGCACTCAGATATTTTTCTCATGAGTTTTTAAAGAACTAAAAATTAAAAGTCCATCTGAAATCCTATGCACATTAATGTTCATACACCTTCACTAACCTTTTCTGAGAAAGGAAGTAAGTTCAGAAACGGTCAGGAAACTACCCAAAATACATCCTGATTACAAATAATCATAAAACATGACAAAAATAGACCAGAAATACAAGAGAAGACATCCCTAACTGACAGGAGCTAAAGCCACAAGAAGTGCACCTTTTCCTCTCATAAGCACACTGACCAAGGAGATTTAAATTAAAATATTGTCTGGACACACAAAGGAACTTCTAACCCCAAGATGTCACAGTCCAAAACCAAAGTTATCAATTACCAGTCTTTAAAAATTACAATCTTGCATTAAAGCATACTCAGATCTATAAAGCAGATTGCAGATCATCATACCCTGGAATTGGGCAGCAATATTCTCCTCTCTTCCAGCTAAACTTTATTCTGACGTTTCTACTGTTGGCTACCATGAGAAGTAGATACTGGATTACTGCCCTGACAATGCAGGATCCCAAGACCTCATTAGACAAAGCGATTCCTGATTGATGGCAAATTGATGAAAACATGCCCAAATCCTTCCCCAAGCAAGTAAGGAATAAACCAGAACTATAGGCTTTGAAATAAAGGTTACACAGCTCCACTTAAGGAGAGAGTGTTTTAATACATAGTCTCAGTTTATGGATGCTGTGAAATCAAAAACCCCAGACTATTATTCAGACTTCTGTCATATGTGACTGATTTCACAGTTCTGGCACACGAACTCCTAAAAGTCCTGAGGCCCCTATGCAAGGGGGACTCCATTTGTGATGGACTGATTTGTGATGTCCTCAAAGACATCAGATTCATTTGCCCTGTCCAGATGCAGCACAATACTAGCTGCTAGTCAAAACATTACAAAATCCGCCCCCAAAATAAACCACAAGAACACAAACAGACCACTTTGTAAGAAAAGCAGCTACAAAGAGCTACTTTATAAGCAGGGTTTAGCAGCCTTTCCAAATAAGTAAATCTCAACTCTCAAAATGCTGCAACACCTTCAGTTCCTCCCTCTCACACACACTCTTAGTACCTTTCATGAGGAAAATGCTGGGTAAAGGCTTTCATGTCCATGGCATAATATACTATTTAAAGGTGACAAAATATTTCATGACACAGAAAGCCCCAACTCTTCTACATTATAAATAACTGTCTTTGATGCTAAAGTTATTTCCACTTTCATTCATAAGGAGCTTCTAGAGAAATAACAATTCTGTTACCAAGATCTTCTTGGTCCCCCTATTTCAGTCTCGTTCTACGCTTGTATCCTGTTGGTGAGAACAACTATCTTCAATGTGATCAAACAGACACCACTGAATTTTCTGAAGAACTAACAAGTTATCCACATACCTAAAACACAATCCACGTTGAGGAAGTCAAGCACTTATTACAGTTATTAACATTCCAAACTACTGCAGCAGGAAAATAATTATATCAGGGTTGCTGTGCACTGACAAGCCACTTTCCCCATAATTTTTTCTTTCTACCACTGTATCCTGGAGACCAAACCAATGATCTCCCAGGACTCAATGCTTCTACAGGTCTTATTTAAAACAGAATGTTTATTTAATATGCTAGCTCTGCTTGTGATAATGGCCAGACTAAACTGCATAGAATTGCTGCAGCAGAGGACAGACATAAGGAGTCAACTAAAAAGAATGCAACCCTGACTGACATAGTTACACCCAATTCAATACTGACAGAAAACTCTTCTA
Organism: Rhabdornis inornatus; assembly: GCA_013397075.1. Classification (NCBI taxonomy): domain Eukaryota; kingdom Metazoa; phylum Chordata; class Aves; order Passeriformes; family Rhabdornithidae; genus Rhabdornis; species Rhabdornis inornatus. Next base: position 813,575 of record VWZS01000481.1, read on the forward strand.
CTACTACATTAGCACTGTTGCAGTTAGCATTAGCACCATAAGCAGAACCATAAATAAAGGTGCTGGAGGGGAGAAACGAGATTTAAAAAGCTGTTATGGCACAGTGATGCAGACTACGCAGCCACACTATGCAGACAGCTCAGCACAAAAACATTTCCTCACCCCAGCTCAGTGCATACTACCATCATAACCAGCACTTCCTTCAGGCTGCAGGACAGGCACAAAGGGCGTGCAGGAGAGGGACACAACTCAAATTCCCAAGTTTCTTCAGCAAGACAGCAGAACTGACAGTGTTCCACTACTTCTGGCTTGGGCAAGAACAAATCAAGTCCAGTGTAGAGTCCCTGCTAACAAGTGTTAACTAATAAGCATCTAACTTCTGGCATTATTTTTCTTCAACACTCCTTTAAGGGAGAAAAATACTACTGGCCTTGTTATAATTGTCAGTTCATCTATCATCATCTTTGCAATTAGCTATTAGACTGTTAACAACTACATTTAACATGTTGCATTAATACAAACCAGGCAGTCTGCATTTGTCAGAGCCATGGTATGAGGACACAGGCAGTTTATCCATTCCTATGAATATTCATAGTTAAGGTGACAGCTTTAAAGAAAAGAAAGCATATTTAAGCTGCTGCAAAAAGCACAAGAGCTCAGAACTAATCACAAAGAGGCCCATCCAGTCCTAAAGCTGCAGCAGGATTCCGGATGTTTCAAAGCCAGATTCAGTAACACAAGTCCAATAAAAAAGGAGTACAAAAAGGAATGAAGACAGAAAAGGCAGAAACAGCAGATCTAAATGAAAGCACTTTATACCTTGCTACCCAACAAACTTCTAAATAATTATCCAGCTGTCATAGAGAGCCCTTGTTCTCACACTTGCACATACAATGCCAGCAACTATGCTACACCACATACATTCAAATTAACCAATTTTCCTTCTTATCTAAAGGTAACATACATGCTTCATAAAAGTTTCTACTCAGTCACTTAATAGCAGGCAAAAGTTACAGGTCTTATGTTTGACTCCACAACTTGAAGGTTCTGAATAAAACAGAAATTTCACACAGATATTCATTTTGCTTCATTATACGTAAATCACACAAATTCAACATATTAAAGGTACAGAAGATCAAAAATTTTTGCAAGACAGAGACAAGTAAATTTTAAGCCAGACAAGAACTATCTGCAGACCAGGTATCTATTGTGCATTAAATGACTGGTTTGTAAGATGACTCGTTATTTGGATCCACAGAGGAAAATACCACACTCACTAAAAAAAGTTCATCAGGCAGAATCAGTCATTTAGTTAGGTGGCAGTTTTTCAGTAACAGGTTTCAAATAATTGTTATATATTATATTATCACATCAGACTCATACAGTTTTCCTCTTGCAAGGAAGACAGACTAACTTGAGCTACAGTTGCATAAACACCAACAATTAAGCTAACCAGAACCCAAATACATCCCTCACTTAAAGCTCTGTCTGGAACAGTAAAATCACTACTTTTTGTGGACAAACTTCCAGCTATAAAGGCATGGCAGAACCGTAATACAGTATGCTACCCTCTATCAATATTATATAGATTGCTCTTAAAAGCAACATTTCACATTTTGCACTACTGCCAAATAAAACACAAGTGTAAACTTCTGAAGTGCAGCCTGTTTGAGGAATTAATGCACTGAGAATAGTTTTAGCGTGGAAAATTGCTGAACTAAAAACATGTACCGCAGATCTGATACAAATGAAAAGACAAATCAGCATGTTTTAAATTTTACTTCAGCCTCACTAGTTACACCTCCTACCCTGCATCCTTCAGTAAATCCAGAGAAGGAGGATACTGATGCCTATCCTAGTCGGCAAAATTACATTTTTGATGAACTTAGATCTCATCAGCTGTAATCAGAATCCAAGCATTCAAACACAAGCCACCTTTATGGTCCTTGACAGGTAGTGCCAATAACAACATCTGGATTAGACATAATATAGGAAGATGCATTTAATTAAATTTTATTTCTATAATTCAGCATGTAAAATAAAATACTGAGGAAAATAGGTGTTAAGTATCCATCAACCCATTATTTAATCTGTTAGTATTTCATTAAATTGTCTGCAGTTACCTAAATACGTCTGTAACAATTAACTGATAGGTTTTTTAGTATTAATTATATATTTGCATTATTCACCAGCTGCTTTTTATTAAATAGTAAAAACACCAATTTGAGCATAAAGTTAAGTGAAATAAAAAAAAATTCACCCACAAAAATATTATGTTGATAGGAGATACAGGTATGACAAATGTTTTCCAAAGGTCTTTATCACTGCTAAAAGCTGACACTACAGCAACAACTAAATGCCTGTCCTATGCTGGAGCTATCTGGATGCTATTTAAAACATAAGACAACTGTTACTTAAAGAGAAATGCAGCCTTCTAACAAGCAGTTCTCTTAATTACTCTCTTCAAAAAGTATTCCCCAAACTGCTGTATTTAACAAACAGTCTTGCTATCACTAACATAACCAGCTGGTAAGGATATAGAGGCTAACCCTGACGATATATCAAAGATGTAACAAGTACAACAAAAAGCTTCACAGTACTGAAAAGAAAGAGCAGCAGAGATATTAAAGAGACTTTACCAAGGTAGAGATAATAGCAGGAAATGAGGCAATGAGATCCCTCTGAACTTCAGCATAGTCTTTATCCAGATAATCACTTCTGACTAACCTGGTTAATGGCTGCAGTGTTCAGAAAGGTACTGATAGTGGGACAGAAACTTTGACTTGATTTACAAACAAAAAAAAGCCCAAACAACCTTTTCCTTATGGCAATGTAAACTGTTGAATCTTCAGATCATTTCCCACACCCTTAATAAATATTGGTATTTAATAAAGTCAAAAAAGCTGCAAGATAAAACACTAGAAAGAATGATGGCAACACCAAGGCTGCTTCAGATACAGATGCAAAGATGCTTGCAACATTTTCATCTGAATACTATAAACAAACAGTGTAAGCAGCAATCAGCAGCACACTGCCAGGAAAGAGAGTGTTACTGTAGACCTCTCCCAGGTCTTATTTTATAGAAAATCATAAAAATCATGAAAGTCTTATGAATGCTTTCTTTTTATTCCCCCCCCATGAAGACACATCTTCCTGCATTGTGCAAGCCTGTGGAGCAATGGCTCCAGTGAGGGGAAACAGAAATTAGCTAACTCACCCCTTTACCGGTACATCCAGTATGACCCAGCAGTCTTAACCCTTCATTTGTCCCAACCTGTTAGCCAATGCTGTGGCATCAAGCATAAAAACCATGCTGGAAACATGGTAACAGCAACCATGTTACTTCATACTGTGCAGCCTTTGAATACTCTGCCTTGACAAAACTTTAGAAACCCTCAGATTATTTCAAAGTCCAGCATATAGTCATGTCCAACTACATCATGAAAGTCAGGAAAGCAAATCCATGCATTTGCCTGGTTGGATGTCATCATAAACCTATAATTACTATAACGAGCCTTATGATAGTTCATACAAACTATAATGAACTGTTTTAACTATTGCACATGTCTGTCACAAGTCAAATCCCACTAAATTTCTTCTTGAAAGTACAATGTAGAAATTCTTGTTTTTACTGGCTGACATCTTATAGTTTAGTAATTCTTTCTATAAACTACAGTTAATTTTTGTATAACTTAATTTCTATCTTACAAGCAAGGACTGCTCTTTCACTTTAGTAGACCAGTTGTGTAATAATTGCTCATATAATGTAAATAATTCTAAATGTATAACAACAACAAAAACCCTCGCTTTATTATCAAACCTGCATGGCAAATGCATTGCTTTTCAAGTTTGCATTATCCAAATGAATTAGGAATTCCTGAGCTAGGATTGCCTAGAAAGGCCAATTCTATCGTCAGGATAGAAATCATTTCTAAGTAGATCTTTCAAGATGTATGACCTTATATTCCCTACCCCACTCAGAAGCTCATTTGGGTACAGAAAGCTATTTTTAGCAAAAGACTATTTATTTTGCCAAGCAGCATATGCATTAGCACAGCAAGAGCAGAGCAATGCTGTTTTACCCAGGCTACTCTGCTGAACAATTACCACACTCCCTGAGTGGTTGTATGCAGGCAAAGCCATCTAAGTTCTGCACATTGGCTGCTCACAAGGTTTGGTATTTAACACCATAAACCTCAGCCGGAAATACAACACCAACTTAACCTGCTTGTAAACAGAAAGGCCAACTCCCATATCCAGAAGAGTTATAATGCTAAGTAATCATAGAGGAGACACAAAGAAAATAAAGGGATGCAGAACAGGGCTGTCCCACCAGACATGTCTGGCCTGTTTTAAACCTGCCCTGCATGAAGGATGAGAGGAACCACCTTGGCCATAAGGCCACGTGCAGGAATGGCAGCATCCTTGCTCCAAGCAAGAAACATGTGGCACCCGTCAAAGAGACACAGAAACCCAGAATTGCTCAGTTCAAAGCTGCTCCCACTATCTTCTCCTGCTTGGAGAAAACACGAAAGACGGAAATGCAAGCAGTACTAAAGGATTTGTACCACAGGGAAGTACATTATCAGGAAGCCTCAATGTACTCCTAGACCAATTGGAAGGGGTTGTATTTCCCTTCTGTCCTCTGCTGCACTGGAAGTCATCCCTGAATGCCTCTTAGGGGAGAAGATGCAGAACTCCAGGAGGAACATTCTTGTAAGAGGTCCAACTTTTTAATGAAGTCAGCTGCTTATTACCACCGACAGGCTTCTATTTACAATAAACCACAGTAGCTGGTACTGTTTTTGTCTTCTGGCATGATAGAGACAGAGCTGCTGCTGGGAAGAAACACATAATTCTGCATCCCCCACCTGGTAGTCAGTGGTTGGAGCAAACAGAGCAACTACCTAAACTAACTTCCCTGTGTCCTTATCCATCTCTTCATAAGCTGAGCTTTTCCCAAGCACCTACACAGGCTTACATGGCTTTGGGCAGCACTTCAGGAGCTGAGGTGCTGCCACATTTAGACGTGCAAATTCTTAACACTGTTGAAGATGTGAAAGAGGAGGTTGCCAGCATGAGCATGTGGAATGGCTAGAATTAAAGGAATTATTAAAAAAGTAACCAAACAAAAAACATACACCAAAAAAAAAACAACCAAACAAAAAAAAAAACCACAGCACACAGCCAAAAACCCTGAAAGCCTGGATTCTGCAGAGATGAACAAACAGGCAGGCCTGATCTACCATGAATAGTGCTCAACTTTGACAAACTCGTCTCTCAAAGCACAGAAAGAAAAGGCAACTACAGGCACAGCAAATACTTACAGCTGTCAGCATATTAAAACAGGGATAAGTAAAAAGGCTGATATTTTGTATATCTAAAAATAATGTATTCATAAGCTACAGAACACAAGTGTGCCTTTTAAAATCAATTAACAAACAACTGACTAAAAAAGCCCTGTATTCAAATCAAATTTTTGTTGTCATGGGAAAACACCTTAGCATTTTGACTTACCATTTGCATGTATTTAGGAGCACTATCAGTGGTTTAGCTTAACTTCTGGTGCTAGCAAACTGCATCTTTCATCTTAACCAAAGCACTGGGGACATATACCAGAGTATAGTTTCAAAATCAATTTCCACAGATCTAAAGTCCAAAAACGCTCAAGTTCCTTCTGAAGTTTTCCACAATTCTGAGTAGATAAAAGACATCAGAAGAAACACAGACAACAGATGAACACCTTCGAAATGTGCCTGAAGCAGCTCCAGGAGACACAACCCCATCTGCTGGGTCGGTGCCTAAAAGATCACTTGACCAGGCAGCAATACCAAACACTGGGATGTATTTTTCTGTTTACAATTTAATGTTTACCTACTTCAATTGTTTAGCTGTTTGTAGAGTCTCTCCCAGCAAAGGTTACTCCACAGTTTGGCAGCAGAGACTCACCCCTCCCTTCCAGGCCTGGACGGGCGCCGGGTGTGCCCCTCCTGCCCGATGCTCTGCTTTTTAAGGACTGGTGATAGCCTACTCCGGCAGCACTGGGCCACACATCTGGACAGCTGGGCTAGCAAATTACTTGACAGATATACATACTTAACACTAAATGGACATTGCGGGAGAGACACAAAAAAACAAAACAAAAAAAAACCACCAAAACCAGTCAAAAAGATCCGACCAATTTCTGAGCAAGCTAGATCCTGCTTCAGCTTTGTCAACCCAGCATGACAAAGAGAACTCACTGCATCAACATTTTAAATTTAGAAAAGACCTATTTAAATTCTTTTGAGGAGGGGACACAGCATCATTAGTATAGAAAAACACAGATCCAGATGCAGCTGTTCTGCAAGAACGATTGCCAAATCCATCTCGCATGCAATTTTCCAAAACCAGATTGGCTGTGTGGTTTGTTATTGTTATGGATTATTACAGCACACACGGAGGCAACTTGTTAATGGCTACCCAGACCATCTCTCAGTCAATGTGAAAAAGAGGATCTGGTTTCCAGTGACTGAAATAAATTGTATTTTTCAGCATGCTTGTTGCAGCAAATTTAACTGACAAGTACAGAACATTTACAGAAAGATCTCTATGCATCTGTAAGACACAAGTATACGTTAAAAACAGCACCTCCTGGATCTCAAGGCACCTGCTTGTTTTAGCACTTGAGAGCTAGCAGAACAGCTACATGTTCCAAAGAGCTTCATCAAGTTCACAGAACTTATTTTTCTTTTTTTCATTCCACAAATGCAAACCTGTGACATACCAGGTTCACTGTTCACTGACTCGTGTACTTTTATTATGCACAGGTACTCAAGACAGTGTGAGAGAAAAAAAAACAAAAAACCTTTCTGTTTTAAGTTTTCTTTGGTTCACTTGTATTACCATTATGCGAGAAGTTACAGACTTCACTTACAGTCTAACAAGGACTAGAGGACAGGTAATAATTCACAGCATGACCAAACTAGAGAGTTACCAAGTACTCAGACCCTGAGGAGAGTCATTAATTTTCTACAAAGTACTACAACACAAAAGGACTTTCACTTTTAGCAAGCCATGTTTAAAAAGAAAGCAAAGTGTTCCTATGGAGCCTCACAATTTACAAGCACAGCAACATAACATCATTACTATTTCATTTTTATTTTATCAGGTTTTTTTCACCTGCTGTGTTCTTTGAATCCTGAAAGAGAAGCTGCACAAAGAGGTTTCTTTTACCAGCTCAGTAATTTTAACCATTTCCACAAAACTAAACAAGACACAAGCCAAGTAACAACACCCAATCTTCTCTTCTCTGAGCAGATGCAATGACCTCAACTTTCTCCTACTCCTGACCCACCTAAGCCAAGAAATTTCTGCTTCAAGAGGTGACCCTAATAATAGGCCAGGCAGCTGATCACTACCTAACAGGATCACATGAAACACTGCTGGAGCACATTTTCAATATTATAGTAAGAAAAACAGAATATACAGACATACTGAATTCTTTCAAATCCTTCACTCCTTAATTAAAAAAACTCCAAGTAACTTCTACCATTAGTTCACCAGCAAGAACAGACTAAGGACAATTATGACTGGTTGCAGGTAATCCTTTTCCTACTATTTAAAACCACTAAAGAAGTTGCCCAAATTGGTACCAAAAATGGCTCACACCCCAGTAACCACGTGCAGGGATGGCATTGGGAGATCCCAGAGCCACAGGAAGCCAAAACACAGCTTAGGGCTTGGAATCAAACTACATGTGATTTTCAGGAAGCTTGACAACACTGAAGTGCTGCAATCATGGACCTGTCACTGCTGATCCCCAGCAATATTTAAAATATATTTATCCAGCATTATTTGAAAGCACATAAGCCAACATGGCAAGGGTTGAATTCTCTTTCTGAGCAGGGGACATAAGACCTTTCTTACATCAAATGCTACCTAGCGACACATGGATGAACAGTGAAAACTGACATCTGATAGCTATTAATAATAGCCAAAAGGAAAGCCATAACAATGATACCAAAAATAAAACATGTCAATCTTCAATGTAACCAGCCTTTCACATATAACCTGTGTGTTAAAAGGGCAGTTCACTTGCCTCGATGCTGTTAACCTAGATCAGAGAGAGCGGTGGAAGAGGAACTAATCACTGTCACACACAGCTTTCAGAACAGAAGAACACTGAAAATCACTCTCAGAAGTTTTACACTACCAAGTATTGACAGCTAAGGCAGGAGAAATTTAAAGCAGAAGGAGAAGGGTAAAAACAAGGAGTTATTTCCTGAAAGAACCCCTTAATCACAGCAGCTTACCGTAGGTGATGGCCTTCCTAGGAAATGCATTCACTGGCCCTTTTTCCTTTCACTGCTTGTCAGATGAGTTTGATTTATTTTAGTTATATGGAAAGCAACTGAAGTACAGGCTAGCTAGAGGACAACTGGAAAACTGCACAAAGGTTTGCACAGAAGTTACTGTGCATAAGGAAGATGCTGACAACCTGAACAGCTGCGTGTACGGTAGACTGTTAATTTGGTTAGCAAATTATGCGTACACTTTAGAAATGCAGATGTTAAAGAACATGCTCTAATTTTTACTTTTTCAGAAGGCATACTAAGTATTTAAAAGCAAAACAGTTACCTCTACGTGATATGCTGGAAGCACAAGAAGCATTTAAAGAAAGCTAAAGCTGCTGATACAAAGATCATATTTATCACTATTTAGCAGCCCCCTGTGTCTGAATCAGCAAAATTCTCAAGAGATTGCCTCTCAACACAGTAACTAACTGCTTGCATGTCCTCCTATTACATTCACCCACATTCTGACAATCCCCATCAGACTGGGGTCAGAGGGCAGGGTGATGCAGCAAGAACATTCCTGTATTTGAAAGCCTTACCTTTGAACTGTTTTTTTTTCTTCTTTTACAGTCTAATGAATACCAAAACCCTACATTACATATACAATACACTTAACACTGTTTTACTGTAAAATAAAATGATGCAAAGAGAAAAAATAGAAAGTCACTCCCACTTCATTTTTTAAATCCTTAAATTATTTACAAATCACTAATAAGCTAAAAAACACAACAAAAAAAAATCAAAACATGATTACGTCCAAAGAAGCAGTACTCTTACTTATTTATGCAACTAAATTCAACATGTGTGAATTTTTGACTGTGTAGCATTAAGGTGGCAGGCTGAAAAACATGCAGTACTCTTCTGTTCAATAACACCTCTGCACAATAATATTTATTTTCATAAAAGGAGAATCTTTGTCCTACAACTCTCAATCAAGCCACTTCTCATGTGTACAGCATTTATTTCAACCAGACTACTCTTGCAGCCCTGAATTTGCAGGACTCTACTTGCTAACATCATCATATCTTACAGTTCATGACAACAATAAAATTATCTTTAGTAAACAAACTCTACCATGCCTATCTATAGAGTAGTTTTTCACCCCCCTCAATATAAAAACCAGTCCTCCAACGAATCATGAAGACAAAAGTTATCCTACAACAGCAAACTTGGCACTTGCACTTGGCACTTGCATTAGGGAGAAAGTCTTAAACACGTGTTTCTATTGCATAAATCCACATTTATCTATATGCATTCTCTTTTGGAACAATCTCTAGATCATTACACTTTCATCCAAATACTGAATTAATTCATGAAAGTAGTAAAATATGCATATATAAGCATGATCTATAAACTAAGAAAACCACAAAAATTAAATGGAAAAGTAAGCTTGAATATTAACAGAGCTTGAAATAAGTCACAAATGTTCCTTTACAATTTGAGGCTGTAAAGAATAAGGTTTCATTTCCTAATACAAAATCAAGAATTTAAATTCCTTACCTACCATCACCTAAGAATCATATCAGCTGTTAATACTGGGATTTCTCTTATTTGACATCATCCATTAATAAGTGCACTTTAATGGCATGCCATTTGTTTGCTAGGACACCACTTCCAACATCTTATCTAACATATATTTTCAGAAAATCAGATCTGCAAGTACTAAAAAATTCAACTCTTCCTTATCTATGTGCCTTGTCTTGACCCTAAGGTTTCACTTAAACACCTCTAGCCCTCTTTGGTGAAGACAAGCCACTATAAACGCTCTAAGTGTATGAAACCAGTGTTTGTACTCTACCATAATTGCTCTCATGGGGCTTTTGGCTCTGTCATATCATGCCTCACCTGAAATTGCAGTTCCGTCTCTCTACTGCTCTGAAACTATCCTGCATCCACTAACCACAACAGAGAAACTCAGAAGCCATCATACCTTTTGAATATAGCAAACATTTTGCCAATGAGAATTTTTGTAAACTAAAGGGCTTTAGGATACTATGGATAGATCCTTCTGTCACTCTGGGCACATGTCTAATCACAACGATTAAAGCTCAACCCTAGATTTAAGGGAAACAGAACAAAGCTCTAGCTGAAAAATTATTTCATCACTTCACCTAATAAAAACTTGCTTCTAGGTGAAAAGATGCTATTCTTTCTATAGAGTACAACAGAGGAAACTGAACCAGCTTCTCCAGCTAAAAATTTCTATACACCAGTTTTGATTTAGCATTTAAGGGACTTCCTCTATGTGAGCTTCTATGAAGAGCAAAACTCAGGCACACAGCCGATTTGCATTCAGAAGCAAAAATTTGGGACTCAGGCACACAACACTTTCACTGTTGTTTTCAACAAAACTGGTGGCATTAAAACTCTTCAGAAAGTACTATTTAGAAACTGAGCTGATATAAAAGACATTTAACAACACCGGGATTCCGATTACCCACCGGGATTAGTCAACAGTATTTAGATTAGAGGCTAAAAGCAAGAGCACTGCCTTCTGAGCTAAAGAACCGATTCCATTCTGCATGCTGATGACTGCACACAAAGCAATTAATCTGCAGGATCTCAGCACCGATTACACTGCTGTCTTTAAATACTTCCCTTCTTTCAGACAGGCATCATCCCTAAAATAATTCAACATACAAGTATCAGAACTTAAGATCTGAATATTTAAGTTCTCCTTATTTCAGGAGAGAAAGAGGAATTTGCAGTCTCAGTTCTGAAACAGATTCCTGTGTTGTGGGTCTGGTTTTAGAGTCACTTTGCCAAGTGTATTAACCTCATCTGACCTTAAGCTGCTAGGCACATCGAAGCTTCAGATATAGTATTTCTCAAACAAGCACCAACCCTTTCAGTAACTCTTAGCACAGCCTGAATTAGAACTTAATGATGCTTCTGGAACCATTCGAATCAATTTAGCCAAAAGACAATCCTCGATGTCTGGTTAAGGATATAAAAGGTCCTTTCGGTTATCAACAAGCATTGTACTGATGCTTCACGTCAAAACCGAGTTACAGCTATTTCCCTTAGTACGGACAAAGCCGAAGCCAGGACGTGCTGCTCAGCAGACTCACCCATCGCTTTCTTGCCATGATGAGCAGTTTTGCCATTTATAAACATCGGTGCCTATGAACATAAGTACTTCGAATGAGGCGAGAGGAAAAACATGCGGCTGTCTTTTCTCGAGCTACTTTGAGAAAACAGCTTATGAGCCATACGTATCTCTGGCAGACCAGTTAATTCCCCTCAAAACAGGCGAACTTCATAGGGGGGAAAAAAAAAAAGCACCTTAAGCTCGCAGCCGCACGATTCGCGATTCCGCTGGTTTTTCACCACAGCGTCAACACTTTTCAGGCGACTCGCTCCGAGAACGACACGGAGTTTCACCGAGCGAGCGAAGGGTCGGGGGAGCGCGGCCCCGCCAGCCCGCCAGGGCAGGAAGCGCCCTCCNCGGCGGAGTCACGAGTCCAGGAGTTTCGGGCACTTACGTAACACCGCGGGGCCGCCCCCGTTGTTGTTTCTCCCCTTTCCCAAAGACGAACTCGTTTCCAAGACCCCCCAATTCCCTCAGAGCCGTAGGACAAGCCAGCGCCCGCCGCCGTCGCTTCCTTCCCCAGGTCCTGCCCGCCCCGCCGCCTCCCTCCCTGCCGGCGGGACGCGGCGCTGCCCCAGCCCCGCGGCAGGACAGCGGAGCCCAGCGCCGCCACCCGCCGGGGGGCTCCTTCCCCCCAGGCAGCCCCCGGTTCCCAACATGGCCGCGGGAGAGCGGCCGGAGTCCCGGCGGAGAAGGGCTCCGCGTGGAAAGTTTCCCTCTCGCTCCCCAGCCGGCCCCAACTCGAGCAGAGCCGACCCCCGGCCGCCCGGACAGCGCTGCTTACCCAACACAGCCCACTCCAGCCGCCGCCTGCCCCGCTCGCCGCACGGCCGCGGTCATACACCCCGCGCCGGGGGACGGGCTCCGGGACACCGCCCGGCGGGGCGGGGCCGCCGCCATCTTGGGCGGGAAGGAGCGGCGCCTCAGCCCGAGCTGCCCAGAGAGCCGCCCTGAGGGGGAGGGACGGGCAGAGGGACGGGCAGAGGGACGGAGGGCGGACAGGCGGCGGTTCGAGCGATCCCGATCCACGAGTGGCACCTCGTGGAAGGGAAATACTCCAGGCACGAGACCTGCCTCGTGGGATTTTTTAAAGAGACAGAACGTTTCCATTCTTTGTGGACGATCGCGGGTTTGTGCTCGCGCCCGTGGTGCTAAATGTGCTCGCCCGGAGGTAATTCAGGATGGGCACGTTTTTAACCACCTCTCTACGCAGCACATGGAAGGGAATTAGTAACATGTTTCAGTCTGAGAAGTTGCTGGTCAGCCTGGAGAAACTATGGCAGGTCTGCTACAAGGGCTCCCACCAGAAACATTGTCAGCACGAGGAGCCCCTTCCACCTTCTGCGACAGAATTTTTTTTTTTGTGTGTACATATGGAGTCATCCAGAGCAGTATTTTCCAAACCTATCCGGCTGCTCGGCAGCTCACCTGATCCTCTAGGATTTCCAGCCCTTGATGGATGCTGTCAGAGGAGAAGGGTGGCTGCGAAGGTTCTGAAGAGCTGTGGAGCAAGGGGGAAGGGGGGGTAAGAGGATACGGCACTATTAACTTCTATGGTGTTGCTCTGGAAAATGGCCCAAAAAATTCACTTGCATGTAATATGGCAGTTTCATTATTCAAATTTCACATTATTGAGCAATAATGTGGTTTGCTTTTCTGGGGATTAAAAATACGTAGTGGGGCTTTCCAGTAGAAATCATGAACCTGCTGAGCTTTCTGACTTTCAACTGAGTTTTCTATCCCAGCTCAGCCACAGATAGGCAAGAAGCAGATCACTAAGCTGGGTTTCTCCTGCTGTGGAAGAGACACACAGGAAAGGGAGCAGGACATGGAGGTCTGAGCACCCTACAGCATGACAATCTGATCTTCCACTTCTCCCTAAAATCCATCCAGTGTGTCAGCCTGAGCCGTCATATAATTATTCTTAATGCACTGATTTATGTAAGGTATGAGCCAAGCTGTTTAACATGAGTTTTTTGGATACAGGTGCTTTTGGCTGTTTAAGCCACAAATCTGAGAGTGTGGGCAGCAGGGTGTATTTGGCAGGTGCTTCATGTGTAAAGAATTCAGGCACAGCCAATATTTAAATTGGGCACAAGTGTCTTCATTTTGTGAATGCCAGTTGCAGAGAGGTCTTCACACCAGAGGATCTTTTATGTATGGGCCAGGCTGGTTCTTGTGAACCAAAAAGATCCTTTTGTGTTGTAAACTTATGTAGATTTAACTTGTCCTCTAAATCAATTTTCTTGTCATCAGAAGCAGCTTCATGGTTAATCAAATTTTCTTTCATGATTACAAATAATTTTATAACACCCAGTCAAGATGCAGCAGAAAGTTGGATACAAAGTGAGGCAGTCCTAGTGTTTCTGCCTGTGTGTCTGTGTTTTAATTCTCCTCATGAAATGGAAACTGATTAGTTTGAAACAACTATCATTGTTCTGTGAAAGGTTTGCAAAGTGTAACTAACAGCAGTGAGATGCTTTTTCTACCATATGTAGTAATAGAAAGTCAGCACAAAACCTTAACTCTGGTTAAGAGAAGAATAAGTAACCTGTTGTCTGAGGAAGGCTGGGAACTAAAAATGACTTAATGTTATCATGCAAAGCAACCTTAGTGCTATGAAAGCCTGCCATAATTTTTTTCTGTTTTTTTCCTATATCTTCAGAATTCTTTTTTTCCTACTGAATGGGATTTTTTTACTCTGTTCAGCAAGAGGAGAAAATAAACCTGAAAATGGTCTGTTTGCAAATCCTCAAACACTTGTTCCTAAGTCTATTTAAAAAGTAAACATTTGACCTAATTTTTAAGTAGTGTTGAAAAACTTGGCTAAATGCCAGTGATTCTTGCTTTGTGTTCACTATATGGAAATATCATACTGATCATGTGTGCCGGTTTCAATGGGGTTTTTTGTGTTTATCTGTCTCTGTTCTTACATGTTAACTTTGTATCTTAGCACTGCAGAAACCATCTTGCAAAAAACTGGCTATAAAGAGAAGATGCATAGAAGGCAAAGGATGGGAGGTCAGGGGGTGTTCTATTGGAGAAAGTAGACATTAATCTATTTTACTATTTCACATAGAGTGATTATTTATTTGTAATTTTAATTCAGCTGAAAAAAACTTCTTCCAATGCATAGTGTAGTCTAAAGTGACATTTATTTTTGTTCTCTAATTGTAATCTTACTGTCAGTTATGCTAGAGATGTGCTTTAAGGGTGGAGGAAATACCTTCTTCAGAAAATATGAAATAGCAGTGATATGCTGCAACACATCTTATACTGTGCTTCCTGAATTGCCTTATGATTTTTGAATGGACACTCTTTACACACAGCTGTTTCAGGGCTTGCATTTTCACTTCAAATCTTCACAGGGATCACATGAACATTGAAGCAAATCTGTCTGGTGTTGAGCCAATGCAAATAGTTGTTTCAGTAAGGATTTTTACTTCATCATGTCAGTGAGACATTTGCACTATTTATGAAAGCTTCCAGTAATGGGCTCTCTACAACTCCCTTGGCTTACAGGTTTCTATCAAGCAATTTGAAAATTGCTGTAAACCTTTCATTTGTGTTGACATTGAATTTCTAATGGAACCTTATTGAGGCTGCAGCTTTCTTTAACATATAAAAGTGCTCCAAAATTTTCAGCACTGTTGAATGGGGGGGAGGGGGGGAGTTTAGCAGTAGTAAAAAGTAGTTTTAAGAAAATTAAAAAGTAATATGTTAAAGATTTTTAGAAACCGGCATATATGTAGGTTCAGATATTTACTGTGAGGCAAGATTATCCTTTAAAGGTGTCTTGCCTTTAAAAGTTGGAGTTGGAGATTTTTTCCTTTAGAGTTCCACATACAATGAATTACCTACTGGTAGTCAACTGTAGTTTGCTTCTTGGAAGTCCACTTGTCTCTCCCCCAAACTCTGGGGTTTTTTTCATATTCTCAAGCATCAGTTTTACAATTGACAGAACCTGCAACCAGAATCTTGCAGTGTTTTGTTGTGCTTGGGCTAAAATAGGAATCTGTCCACTTACACAGCTGTGTTCCGTTTTACAAAATGAAATTATTAGAGATTTAATTATTAACATTATATATTCTTGGTAAGCAAAATTCAGTCATCGTATATTGAAATGGGACTTTAAATGCTTTGCTTTCAGTAACTTTAAAAAGTATCACAAACAATGAAAATAAAATCTTTATGTCTTTTGCTTCTTTATTAAATGAAATTCATTTTGAAGCAGCAGCATCTTGGCTTTTCTAGCTGATAGAAATGCAGAAATGCAGAATACCTTCTCAGTTTTAGATTACTTCTTTTATATCACCTGCAAAGGGAGACCCAGAAACTTAAAGCTATTTCAGGGGCAATTAAATGCTTTACTCTCAAATCTTGCCTTTTGTGGAAACGAGAATGAATATGCATAACTGGTGATTTCGAAGTTATTCTGGTCTCAGCTTCTGCACTGGAAGTTTGTTTGGCTCCACTCTATTGTAGTCACCTCTGTTGGTTTGTCAGAGCTTTTGGATGTGTCCTTCTGGGATGTTACTGTCTTTTTCTCTATGATTGTACATACACATTATCCTCTTTATTAGTTTAATTTTCTGTTTTGTTGAATTGTGTAGGAACCCTTTTGACTTTTCTCACATTTTGGTTTTACTGTTGTCTTATCTATGAGGTGTTTCGCTGAGGAGAGCAGAGCTGTGTGTTTTACGCATGGGAGTTGCAACAGACGCTTTTCCATTATGATTTTTTTCTTCAGTGTTTTTTTTTTAATTGCAGATATTTCCTATTCTATGGTACACCAGGGACTGGAAAGACACTGGTAGCTTGTGCACTTGCTAATGAATGTAGCCAGGGTAATGGAGGATTAATCTTTTTTAATGAGAAATGGTGTCAAATGCCTGAGTGAATGGGTAGGAGAATATGAATGACAATTTTGTTTAATATTTGAGGAAGTAAGATTGAAATGTGCCACATGTTCTGTCTGAGTTGTAACTAATCTTCTGTGGTCAAGAAGAAATTCTTTTTCATGTTTTGTCAGGTCCTTCCACTGAAATGGGACTGTCTGTTTCATTTTCCAGTGGGGTTTTTGGGGGGCTGGAAATCTTGGGATGTATTGGGAAATATTAATAATGCAAACAAAATTTTTCAAAGCACCACCATCCCCCTCAACAAAACCCCAAACTAACCAGTTCCAGTGCTCTTGTAACCATAACGTTTTTCATGTATTTTCTCTTTCAAATAGTGCTGTTTTCCTGATGTCAGTGTTTTCTTTGTAGGCCTACCAGATACAACTTTCAATTATTTTCCCGGTTGAGATTGATGCTCTTGCTCCCATATGTACCAGCAAACAAGAGCAGGTTCATAGGTAGGACATGTCTTGTGTCTTGGGTAGAATGTGCTTGATCTTTGTGAAAAGAAGACTGCAACCTATTTAACTTGATGTGACACCTTCATTTAACCTGAAAACTAGTAATTCAGTGCTAGTGAATTTCAGATTATTTATAATGAGAATTGAAAACAATTCACTAAGCTTGAAATCAGCCCAAGGTCTGTGTTATCTTATCTGTAAGTAATATCTTAAAATCAGTCTTTTGCAAATCAGCGTCTCATCATTAAAAGCTTGTCCTCTTTGAGGGATCAGTGGAGATGGTTATGTGGAACTGAAGAAAATTTACTAAACCAGTGAATGAAAATGTATTTTTCTGTTAGCTCTGTTGTAGGAACATTTCTGGCACTAATGGATGGGCTTCACTGGCAGAAAGGTTGGGGTAATCAGAGCCATCAGCAGACTGGAATCTGTAGATCCTGCTTTACAAAGACTGGACACTTTGTGCGAGAATTCCACTTCAACTTGCCAAACAGAGAGGTCAGAACTTCAACTCAGCCTTAGTGCTTATGAGGCAAAGTCCATCTTTATAACAAACCCCTGTAACACGGCAGCATTGCAGGGCAGTGCAAGTCTCCATCAGCAGTGTCCAGCTTGGGCACCAGAGAGCTGTCTAGAGACTGCATTTACTGTGGAGGCCAGACCTGGTACTGGATATGTGTAAGATGATCTCAACAGGCAGTTAATTCTCTTATCATTTTTGGTTTCACTTTGACAAGTGATGGAAATGGGATGCTGCCAGGCACCAAAATATTTAAAAAAGAATGTGTTCCTGAATTAATTATAAAGTATGAGCTATAGCATCTTGAAGGTAAAAAAACAGTGTGTACACAAGAATTTCTTTTTGGTAACAAAAGCTTTGATCAAGGCTGGTGCTGGAGCAAATTAAGTGTGTTGGGATCTAATGTTCTTACTTGAACTTATTAACAGAGACTTGGACTAAGATGTAAAGCACACTGCACAGGTGCAAGGCTTGGGAACCTTCTAGCTCATTGGCAACAGCTAAGCAAAAAAAAAAGAGTATATAGCAACGAGAAAGTTTTGGGATGGGGGTGGTGTGTGGGGACAGTGTGCAAAACTGGAACCCTGGTTTTGTGGTTTTTCTCTGGCTATCACTAATACTTTTTAGTACTTTTTGGAAAAAAAAAGATAAAAGGCTTCTTGGATTGAAGGCTAGTAAAAATGCACTAAACAGCATATTCAACACAAACATTTGTCTCCAGTTTTTATTTGCTTCCAGGAACAGAAGATGAGATGCCATGAAACAGATTTAATACACGATTCTCTACTGTGGAAGAATTCTAAAAATTTGCCATAATTAATCAGGAAATACTTCAAAGAAAGTCTTGCAAAGATCAGAGATAAGGATAAGTGACATTTGACATTTTCTGGATGAGTGACAGTAGTTTGAGTTATACCTTCTCTTCTTGGTAGTAACTGTAGTAATTTGGAATGGAGTGCTAGGACTGTTTTCCAGCTAGAACTGGCAGAAAAGCGAATTTAATGAACTGAGACTGTCACCATGAAATTTTGCTTAATTGAAGAGAATTTGATAAAAAATCTAAGTTTTCAGATAAGGTTTTTACTACAAATTTTTCCTCACAATCATTAGATCTCACACTTACAAAAGCTCACTTTTGATAGAAGGTGTACATGCCTTTTATTTCACTGCAACCCGTATCAAGTGTTTAATTTAACAAGTTGAGAATTATTAACTTTCCCACTTGAAGATGCAAAGAGTGTATTAATAACTGACCTTTAAAATGCTTAAAAGTATAGCAGATAAGAAGAGTGTTTGTGTTGGGGTGAGGGTTTTGGCAGGGGGTGATTGTGTATTTTTACGAGAAAACTTAGGGCAAATTAAAGTGCAACTGTTTTAAGGCATGAAGAGGGATTTTCAAAAGTCACATGAGAGACTGGACCCTGAAGCCATTGGACAACTTTCTTGAAGAGCTGGCTGTGCTGTAAAGAACTGTGTTGGTGAAATATGTGGTTAACCAAAACTTTCAAGGAAGAAAAAACCCAAACACCAAACAATCCCACGTTTAAATGACAGGTGCATAAAACTCCAGGCAGGACTTTCAGATGCACTTCAGGAGCCACAGGAAGCAAGAAATGCTCTTCCCTGGGTGTCGGAATGTAGCACATGACAGCAAGCCAACATTTGCTGTGCTACACTGAGCCTGCTCTGAAGGCTTTCCAGGGGGAAATTAGGAGCTGCTCCCAAAGTCACTGTTGGTTTTCCATCCTTCCAAGCTGTCCAAGAGATGTAAAGGGTGGAGCAGGAAGGACTCATAGGACTGTCTGTGCTTGTATGACAGCAGGTGGTTGGCCAGGAACATGCTATACATCAGTCACTGCAGAACATAATTGAAGAAACAAGTGTTGCCCAGGCTTTGGAGGCCACCTTCAGCATCCCATTTTTCCTGCCAGGCCATGGAACTCTTCTGTGGAAGAAGATCTCATTCTGGCAGAGCCATTTTAAGGTGGAGGAGGACACTCATGGATAAGCACCAACATTGCAATGGTTGCAGTGCCTTGGTTTTGGGTCCATTCTTTCTTGCATGCTCAAACTCTTTGCAGAAATCAGAAGCAATTTAATTGTCCACATTCCTCAGTGCCTCTTGCTGCACACCCTATTCCTGCAGTGATGCTGCACAGGACTTCCTGCCAAGCCTCATCTCCCAGAGGCTCGCCTGCAAATTTTCTTCAACTTCTGGATTTCTCATTCCAACAATATCTTCCATAAAGATCTGCTCTCAACCCAGCTTCCCCACACCAGTACTCTGTGTCTCCTGGGACTTAGTGCCTGCTCCAGGGGGCAAACCTGGCGTAATAAGGGTGGTCTGAGTCGGGGGTGTCCCTTCAGCCTCCTCATGGCTCCAGTCCCATTCTGTCATGTTCAGGCAGCACATGAGTGGACACAGCAAAGACTGAAACCAGCACTAGAAGCTGGAAATTAGATCAAGGTGCTCCAGCCCCAGCTGTCCCTGGACAGGGACAATTCCTGTCCTCCCTGTCCACAAGAAGAGACAGTGCATGGCATTAAAAGGCCACTATAGAATGGTCCTGGAGTCACTGGGAGAGACTGAAGGCAACCACAGTGGCATAAAAACTTCTCTGAGGATGTTGATTCCAACCCAGGGGCCCCAGCATCAGGGTGACCTTAACCCCAGGGACCCCAACAGCCTGTCCCTGGAATCTCATGCTGCGTTCCAACCTACTGCCATCCCTCCCACATATACACCCCTTTGGGGACCATACCCTGGCAAGCTCATCCCAGCACCCTGTGCCTGCTGAGACCCCCCACTCAACCAGCCTTGTTCCACCACTGTGTCCTTGCCTTAATCAGTAAATGCTGGACTGATGCCAGAGGGTTGTGTGTTTCCTGGGTGTCCCCATGCACTGGCTATGTGTCCCTTGGTGTCAAGTCCAGTCAGAACATACCCATGTCTTTATAGGTTTGTGTGTCCTATGGATCTGCATGTCCAAAACTAGCACACACCTCCAGGGATGGAAGGATTTATGAATGAGAAATTAAGTAATTTTTTTCTCATCTGTCATTCTGTAAAGTGACAAGATTTCACCTGTTGATTATCTTTCTCTTTGCTCTTCTTTAGTTTTTTCCCCTTGTTTGTGGTTTTGGCTCTTTTCCAGTTCTCTTCCCTTTCCAATGTGTTGCTTCCTGTGCCACTGCTGCTTCTTTTTCTTTCTCTTTTTCTTGTTGCCTTGACTCTCCAGAGCTGGCACTGCTACTCTGACTTCCAACCTGACTCTCCAAAGGCTGAGGCTACACTTACCTGCACACACAAAATAAATTACATTAATTCAAACAGTCACCCTCTCCCCAGGTTTTTTCTTCCCAAATTTGGTCTGGGTTCTTTTTTTTCCCTCTGCATATGCTTACACCAAAACTTCTTTCAGCTGCTGACATAACGCCTGACAACATGTGAAAGGTTCTGCTTGAAGGCAGGACAGCTGCTGCTTTGTGAGTGTAGAACACACCAGAAAGGTCAGTTACTCCCTTGTAGCCAATGATCTACTAGACCTGTTGATGGATTTCAACTGGTGTATACTGGCCTCTACTGGTACCTGACACCCATTTTTAATATTTATTGTCCAAATCTGCATTCTCATGTCCAAATCTGACTGCACTGTGTGTTACTGAGGATAACTGACTGATCAGAATATTGCCAATAGAAATGTTACAGAAGCTCAAGAGGAATACTTTAACTTCAGCATTTGTGTCTTTTATATTCCCAATCTGCAGATTTCCTCACTGAAAAGGTCCTTTTGTCTTTTCAGCAGAGAGAGATGTTCCTCAGATTGGAGGAACACTGTTCACAATACCAGTCAATAATTAGAATCATTGTTGATGAATTAGTTTTTAGCCAAACTAAGGAAGTTTTGGAGGTTACAATCCACTATAAACCCCCATCTATAATTAATGGGTGAATATGATCTGGAATTGAGAGCATGAAAATATCAATGTTCAGAAGTGCCAGAAATTTCTGGTACACAGCAATACTGTCTGGTTTGGGGATTTCACTGGTGTAACCTTTGAAGATGTTGAGCTGGCTGGGTCTGATGTTTCAACCAGTCTCTTTTCCACTCTCTAGAACAGTGAAGAGTCACCAATCTCCAGGTTAATGAATAAACCAAATTTCAAAGCACTCCAAATTAAACTAAACACTGACATTTTTGAAGGCTAAATCTCTCTCTATAGCCACACCATGAGAAGAAGGAGGAGGCAACAATTTTCCTTCTGCAGATGGTCACTAGATGAACTAAGAAAATAGGTCAGACTAGAAAAAACTTTTTTTGACAGCTAGAAATGAATTTTCCTTGCTGTTACTGTTAGTGGCCTGCAATTGAACTGCAGGTTCAATTGCAGGACAATATTGTGTGCTCACAACACCTCACCAGGTTGTTGGTTGAGGATCCTTGGGAGATCATACAGATACAGCTGACAGTGGCATCTCTGCCTCACCTCTGCAGCTCAAACACCTCATCTACTGCCACTTAAATGGAGGCTTTTTGGATATCTAACCCTCCCTGCCTGTCTTCAGAGCATCTTTGCTTAAAGAAATGGTCCAAGTCCAATGGGTTCATATTTTCTATCACATTACCTCAGCCACTAACCTCTCCTAGCCAGTAATTTCACTCAGAGAGAAAAGTCAGGAATTCAGGCCAGTAGCACTGACATCCCACAGCATAAAATGGTTCATCAAGAACGTTTAAATTATCATATATCCAATCTGTAAGTAACTTCTAAGTAAATATTGCTAAATTCATTTTCCCTGATTTGGGAGAAAGTGAGAAAAATATGTATTTTGAGAGGAAAGCTCTTCAACTGGTGTTTAATACTTCATGCAGCTCAATGGACATGGGATGGTTTTTAATTATCAGTTCTTCCAGACAACTGCAGTCATATAAAGGTGTCAGGGAGACAAGAACTGACCCGTTTTTCTGGCAACATGTGTGCACTGTCTCACACACTCTGAACACCACAACTCTTGCAGCATGCAAGGTTCTCAAGACATCACAGCACATGCATTATTCTCAAAGTATCACCATTTATACAGTCTAGTTTCACATAGGGGCACCAGTTCTAGTCATTAAACAACTAGCTTTTAGTAAAAAATAATAATAAAAAAGCAAAGAGCATCCCACAGAATATTTCCATGAAGGAAATACTGTGAAACAAAAATGGGATTTTTACTACTCTTGTGATTTTTGCCTAGTAGGTAGACCCTACAAGGTAAAAAAATACAAACCATACAGAATTAGCTAAAACTAAACAAAAAAAACCCAAATAGACAAGCTTATGTGCTTTTAAGTAATCAAAAAGCAGTTACTGAAAAAAAAGAAAGGACAAAGTTAGAAGTTCAGGTCAGGAAAGAAAGCATAAATAACTCAAGCCTTTCTTTACATGCAGCCATTTGCAAACTTAGAAAAGACCAAAGCATGCCAAAAGCAAGGGCTTGTGACTTAAAGGTGCATTTGTTTCATTTTTTTGTTTTATTTTTCTGATGTTTTGTTTTCCCCTGAATTGCACTGGCTTTCTAATAGGAGGGTTTGATTTGTTTGCTATTAATGCAAGAAATTTTATCAATTCAGTTTATGATCAGAGGCCAAAAATACTTTCAGGAACAAGTCAAGCTAGTCTGTCTGCAAAGACAAACCACCAAAGACCCCTAAAATTCCTGTTCAGCAAGTCCAAAAAGAAACACTGTTCTGCAGGTCTGAGGCAAATTGTTTCCAATTACTTTATTTCTAGGATATATATCTGAAGCTGAGATTCTGAACTTCAAATGAACAGAAGTGTCACAGTGTTTCCGTTATGCCTTAACCAAGTGCAGAAAAATAATCCATCAGAGTATTATGTGTAACCAAACTATGTGGGTTTTTTCATTATTACTTTGTCCCATCCTTCACCATGACTTTACAAGTCTGCTGATAGCAGAGAGCCAGAAGTGTGCCAAGACGCTGACTCAACTGTCAGATCTTGCCAGACATCAACACCATTTCTATTTGGGTGCCAAATTTCCTGAAATGCATTTAGGACTTAGTAAGAAGAATATTATTATTGTATAGGAGGAGATGAATGTGTGACACGAGGCAGATGGTGAGTTTGTTGGAAAGAAGCACTTGGAAAACGTGAGGAAAATCAGCATTGGGCAAAAAGGAAGATAGAGGATGGACGTGCTTTTTTTCTCTAGAGTGAACCAGTACAAATATTTTATGTTACTGTGCCAGAAATGCAGATTTTAGATGAGAGACTGCAGGTCCAAGTTAACACTGGTGCTGAATGAGTCTTCAGAGGAGAAAGGAGAGATGCCAGAGGCTGAGGAAAAGAAAGTAAATAAATGAGGGAGGAAAAGTGGCAAAAGAGATGTCTGTGCTTTGATATGGGTGGCATGAGAAGGAACAGAAGAATTGTTTTCAAAGATGTTCTTATTATTTCATAATGTTTAATGAGGTTTCTATCCCAGGAAAATCAGAAGGCCATGACTCCAGCAAAGTCTTGTGCAAGTATGACCAAGTTTAGTACTCATCTCAAAGCCTAGGTAACAGCCACATTCACAAATTTATGATATTATTAAATTTTCCCCCTTTTCCCTTAGATATACTTTACCTTGCCTATACCAAAGTTAGGTACCAACTCCCATGATGGAATCATCCATCGAAGCAATTCTAGAAGAGTTTAATCACCAACCCCTCCACTTCCTGCACACTCCATCGCAAGTTTCTCTGCACCTCAGGTGTCAAATTCAACTTGAGGCCCTCAGGCATGTAGGGAAGTGACAGAGTGATGATTCTCAACAGATTCCTAAAATACCTGTGTGAGGTATCAGCACTATCAAGATAGATTAAACTATTTTACAGTACCTGTAATAAACATTCAGTCTTATTTCTCATCAATCTTAGACAGTGTCCAGTGAAACACTTTATGTTGCCAGAGGAAAATTCCTGGGAAAAAAGGAAGAACATAGTTCCCTTCTTCCAGCGCAATAAGCTGGGTACCCTGAGGGCTGCTGGTCTTAACTGCTTAAGACTGTGTGGCATTAAGTACCTCTGCTTTTTCCTCATCACATGTTATAGATGGGCTTTTGGAGGCTGGTCACTGAACTAATTTTGAAATTAAGGGGGTTTTTGTTTTTTTCATGAAACACTACGTTTTTATGAAAGGCTTTGCCGCAATAATTTTTTCAAAGGCTGTTGAGCTCAAGTTGTCCAAAAGAAAAGAGTGTGGGATGGGAGCTTTAGCTGTAAAAGCTGGTTTGTTGTTTTCTGGGTTTTTTTTCCTGAGAGCTACTTCTTGGTGCAGAAGTCGTTCATTACCTGCTGTTAACTGAGTCAGGAGAATTACAGAGTAAGCTTGCCTCAGCAAGTCAGAATTTCCTTCTTAGCTCAATATAAGTGGTTCAGATAACTGTGTTCCTCCTTCTTTTCCCAGGAAAGTTCAGTTTGCATCCTCCCAGCATATTCTTGTGGAAGAACATTAAAATGTCAAAGACAACTGAAAAATGGGTCAAAAAATGAAAGAGAGTGATCCTTGTGGCTAAGTCTCCTTCCAGCAATGAGTATCACATTTCCTAAACAGTCACACCTAAGCAAGGAGAGTGAAATGTCAGATTGTCAAAGAGCTCAAACTTCTGAAGATGCAGGTTCAAATATCAAGTGAAAGTCAAATTGGACCTTTAGCTCCTTTTTTCTTCCTGAAGAGAGTTGCAGTATTTATTAGGTTTTAGCTTTCTTGAATCCATTGTTACTTCTGTTGTGTTTATCCCAAATCAGCACAGTTTCTTGCCTAATGCAGCTAGCCCTCAAGTTATGCTGGCCAAACTCGTGTTTTTCAGCACCTGCTGTTTTTTTGATTCTGTAGTTTGGTTTTCAAATGTTACCTAATTAATCTCTTGGCTTTCTTCTATTTCTTCTATTATTAGCGTCCCATAATAAACAGTGTAGGGTAAAAAAGCTGTACTTCAAGCAGTGTGGACCCAGAGTTACATGTGTAATTGAATAATTTCATCCTAAAGCTCACAAAGCACAATGTTTTTCCTAACCTAAATTAATTGGAGTTCTACCATACAGTGCTGTAATTGCAAAATGACATTTTTCCCTAGCGCTTTTTTTGTAACCAAGTTTCTCATTTTTATGGAGCTGTGGCTTTTGCCAGAAAGTATAAATCAAGCATTTCCTAGTGAAAAAATGGTAACAGTTCTCTCTGTTATTGCAGACATACCTACTCCACGTATGGGATATTTCAGCTACTGTATCCAAATACGGAGAAATCCTGACAAAAGACATTGGTGTCACTGCCGATTTGTGGGTACACCCTATGGTTCATGCAAGATATTCTCAGGTGGACAGAGAATCACAAGTATGTGATGGGAAAGCAAGAAAATTTACACATGGGGGAGCATTTTTGGATTACTCGGAGCGCAGAGTTAAGTCTGATCTCAATTTTGTTAATACTAAAGTGGGACTTTTCTTGATACTTGTACAGTTGCAAATTCAGTTGGCTGTTAACCAATTCCAATTCAAACAATTATGGAAAGGATATTTAGCTTGTGAAATAATTCAACCAGTAACGGACTATGACTTGTTTCCACAGCTGGTATAGACTGTTCCTCTTGCTTCTAATGAACTAAATTTTAGGAGAGTGGTTTCTCTTCCTAATTTTTAACGTAAAAGGGCTATTTACATTTCAAAATAGCCCACTGACAACCTCCTAGTAATGTTGCTTATTAATGTCTTACCAGTTTTTATGATGGATTGGGGTGGGGTTGTTTTGGTTTGTTGTTTGCTTGTTTTTATTTAATAGAAACCAGAAAAGGACTGATTTTCAGCAGTGATGACTTTAAACCTGAAGTTTAGTGACCTGAAGTTCATCCTGGACAAAATACTAATACTTGCTTTTCTCAAATTCTTTCAAAATCCAGCGTTAGAATTGTGCATACATAGAGTTTCATTGTTATAAGGTTATCCTGGTCCATTATAGGAGAGAAGCTGCCATCCTAGGCTACAGTTGAGGAAAGGGTCAAGAACAGGCCTAGCTACAGCTCTGCATGGATTGGAAAAGGTTGGAGAAGGACCTGCCTTTCAGAGGATATTGCTGTGAGGAAAATTTGGGAAATTGCTATGTTGAAGAGTTGGAGGATGGTAAAGACAGAGGAGACTGCTGTTTACCTGCCATGATGAGAAACAAAGTATTACAGAATCATTTCAGTTGGAAAAGACCTGAGATTGAGTCAAACCTTTGACTATCTCCACCTTGTAAAGTAACCATAGCACTAAGTGCCACATCCAGTCATTTCTTGAACACTTCCAGGGATGGTGATGCCACCACTTCCCTGGGCAGCCTGTTCCAATGCTTAACAACCCCTTCCATGAAGAAATTCCTCCCAGTGTCCAACCTAAATGTCCCCTGGCACAGCTTGAGGCTGTGTTCTCTTACCTTGTTGCTAGTTGCCTGGGAGAAGACTTTACAGGAGAGTGATTCCTTCTGAGAGCACAGACAGGTCTGCCTCAACTGTCCTGACTCAGCACATTTGGAACAAAACATGACCAAGTGCAGAAAGAGGCATTTGTAATGCTTGCTCCAGATCACAAAAGAAAACAGAGTGAATGTGCAGCTGGCCTGGTACCAGCAACAGAGCCTAAGCCTTTGCTCTTCATTTGGCAGGAAGAGCTGCAGTGCCTGCATAGGAATTAAACATTTTCTTTTCACCAGACCTCTTTGCCACATTCAGAAACACCAGTGATACGATACTGCAGCTGATCTGAAAAGTGAACAGAGCCTGTAAAGATTTTACATTAAGAAAACAGCCAGTATGCTCCCAATCCAGTACATACTGATTCTTCTTGGTTTGTATCACCTTGATTATTCCACCTCTAGTAATACAGAAACCAGGATCCTGAGCTGAACAAATTCAAAGAGAAATGTCTTACTCAGGAATAGAAAACTGCAGATTAACCAAGATCACAAGCCAACTCCAAACATGTAGAGCAAAATCACCAAATGAAGAACTTAATGTTGGGTTCCTAAGATTTCTACCATGCTGACAGTTTGTGATAAAAAAAGCCACAAATCTTGTTCACAGAAATTCATTATGTAGCATTTTACACAAGAATACAGGATGTTGTTATACAGCCAAGCATCTGGGGTGATTAGCCAGATTTAAGAAAAAAAATCTCTAGGAAAAGCAGCTATTCACTAGAACAATAATGAGGGCAGAACAAACTACCAGATTTGTGCAATTCAATCAAGCTGAATGTTAGGAAGCATTGTTTTAGCATATAAGAAATCAAAGAGAAATACTTACCTCGATCCTAAGAGGTGCTGTGTACAAAGCTACTAGTCATTTCCCACAACAAAACCCACACCAGTATCTTTGGAGAGAGAGAGGACTAAAATTACCTGAAACGTTCAGGAATATGTTTTCACAGTACCAAAGGAAAGGAATTCAGGGGAGCCATGCAGGAGTGTGTCCTGAGAGACATGCTGAATACTCAACAAAGGGGCAGTCGAACCCACATTGCAATGACAGCTGTGGGCAGCAACAGAGATGAGGCCAGGAGAAAGATACAGCCAAACCAAGAGCAGAGTGAAAACGCCAGTGACAAAAATGTATTTTGTTTTATCCATGCTAACCCATACAAAGCTATCTTCCCACTACCCATAGTCACTTCAATGCTCAATCTCAACACACAGTTCAATAATTTCTGCTAATGCTTCTCCTGACAGTTTTCTTGCATCCAAATACACATGCTCATTCCTCCAACTTTGAAGCATCATCACTACTTGCAGGAAGCCTGCTCCTTGCACTAAATAGAACTACTTAGCTGATTTATAGGGCATTTACTGTAAGTGTTTTTGGGCACAAGCAAAGCAGTATTTTTCTTTTTCCTTTTCTCAGCAAAGAATCAGAACTGTCATCAGTATCCATTAGCAAAGTATTCTGTCATACTGCTGTTATTACAGGAAAGACAAGAAAAGCAATCGCAGACAAGGACATATGACTTGGCAGACAAGTGAAAAAGAGACATCAGCCTAATATTCCATGAAGAAACTTAGCTACTGCCAGCAAGCTGACAGCTACAGTTCATGTGCATCTGCTGTTTCCCTGGAACTGCATTTTGCAGAAGTGTGAAGTCAGACACTTCACAGTTCTAGCAAGTTAAGACATTGAAGAAAAAAACTCAGCACTCTGAATCCATATTAAAATAACCAAACAAACTTTAATATGTTTTTTTCCAAGATCTAATATACAAATACAATGGTAATAATGTACTCTTCTTTTGTAAGCTTGGATGAAATATATTGAAGTCCGCTTTTCGCACGTTATATAAATAATCATCTAAAGCAACCTAGAAAAGAAGAAAAAAGCTTAATACACACAGTGCACACAAGTAATTAGGCATTAAGTTTAAAAAGCAATATAAGAAACTGAATGAGAAACCACAAAAAAGGCTTGACAGTTTGCCTGTGCTATTAAATGGTAGTATAAACATCCCATTCCAAGCATATAAAAAAGTCAAGTTTTGTGAAGTGTCATCTTTTAGTAGACCAAATACCAAATTATGAAAATAGACAGGATTTGGAGCTCTTGCATCAGAACAGTAGTCTATGAATAGACATCTTGGGTGGAATGATGTAGTTAAAAGAGAAGGATTAGAAGCGCAGATCAAAACTATAAAATTCTACAGTCAGGCACACATTATGATTTCTGTGAGTTTTAGGTACTACATCCTCCCAAAATAGACACATGAAGTAGTAGTTAACCATGCTTAATTTGATACTCTTCACAAATGTATCAATGCAGTAATAAGTCCATCATTTAAAGAGTGCATATATCACACCCACCGTACAGAAAAAAGCAGGATACGCCTTCACAGGAACTTTCTTACTGAAAGATCTAGCCTAAAAGTAAAAGGGGTAAGGTGGGAGGGAAAAACAAAACACAAAGTACTTATCAGAAAAATTTAACATTTCTGATTAAACATTAGGTACTATATATAATGCTTAGAAGCAACAAACTGTATTACCAGCATTATCCCTTTTTATTTTGACATCCTGAAACTGTAACATTTAATTCCATAAAAGCTGTGTACAAAAGTAGTTACACAAACGTATGTAATACTGGGAGAGGCTTGCTAAAATACTTACATAATTTGGCAGACCTCAAGACTACATACTATAAACCAAGGAAAATTAGCATGCTTTATTCCAACAAAGTCCCATGTTGCATCTGGTTTAGTAAAGACAGTTTAACCTTTTTTTTTCCAATAGACAGAAATGATGGAAAACCAGAAATGCATTTTTCTGAGTGCAGCTTTTTGGTTCAGCATTGCCATTGGTCCCAGGAGTCCAGTTGTAAATGCTTTGGTTACATTTCTGAGACATCAAAATTATCTCAGTTCTTCAGGATCAACATATAAAAATCTAAAGCACAGCTGCATCAAATCTGCAATTTAAACTCGTATTCAGCTCAGTACATTTAACAGAGCTGAACAAATGTTCCTGTAATGCCTGACTATAAAAACAAAATCCCTCCCTGTTTTGCCTTTTCTTACAGGCTAAAACAAATTACCTCTCTACTACCTCTCTATAAATACTGATAAGAATGTGTGAGTTTGTTAAGTTTAGTTTTTCACAGATCTTTCCAGACAACTGAGAAAATGAGCCTGAAACTTTAGGAGGAAAAAATCATCAATCTTTTGATGAAGACAAATGATTTTAAAATTTTGTGATATAATAATACCTGTATGCGTGTGTATATCTATTTCTAAAATAGAAAAATGTTCTTCCTTGATCTAATGCTCTGCCCTTCTATTATTAATTGCAAGATGAAAAAATAAAGTAGTCTTGTTTGACCTTCTCAACCCAGAATGGGTCACATGTCATTCAGAAAGCATTTTATCTCCCTTGGTAAACTGAGTCCCATAATGATGTAGCACAACTGAGACAAAGGCAGAAAGCCAAAAGGGAGACCCTTTTTCACAAGAGGAATTGGGAAGGGGATGCTGAAGAGAAAGAGGGAGAATGTGTAAATGTATTTGTAGGCTTTCAAAGGGAACACTTTAGGGGGCTGACAAAACATTATGTTATATGCTCTTATGCCAATGAAACACACAATTCCTAAGGAAAACTGCAATCTTTATTATCATATTTATTTTGCCACCTGCTGGTCAGCAGTTGCAGTGTCTGGAAGTCCTGATCATACTCCAGAAACCTTATTCTCATGATTAAGGGCCACATGACTACAATATGCTTCATGTAACATGGCTGAGACTCCATTCAGCATTTCAGATTTATCTGTCTTCTGGCTGTGAAATGGTGGTGGTAATTGTTACCCTCATCCTCTAAAATACCTGGTTTGTGCAACAAATGCTGAGATAGCTGAAATTTCTCTGCAGGACTGAACTTTACCCTACCCTGTAATCCCAACTAAAACAAAGGGTAAGTGGCTGTGAAGACCCTCAGGCAAAACAAAATGGTGATTTTGTATGGCAGAACGATGCATTTCAAGGCACCAGCCCATCAGATTTACCTGAAGTCCTGAAATACCCAGGAAATGCTGCCAGCAAAAGCCCATTTCATCCATTAGGCAGAAAGTATCCTTGTCCTTGCATTAACAAAGACCATCTGATTATGAAGGAAGCCAATACTCTGTTACTGCTGCCAGTTATGGCCAGTTCAAGTGGTCTGAACACTCTAGAGTTCCTGCACTGC
Organism: Rhabdornis inornatus; assembly: GCA_013397075.1. Classification (NCBI taxonomy): domain Eukaryota; kingdom Metazoa; phylum Chordata; class Aves; order Passeriformes; family Rhabdornithidae; genus Rhabdornis; species Rhabdornis inornatus. The sequence continues at coordinate 844,624 of VWZS01000481.1, forward strand.
CAACTATTCACTGATGATGGGAGACTAGAAGCAAGTATTCAGAGAGGATTTTTTAAAAATTTTAATTAAGACGATATAACCCATCCATTAAAAAATATACAAAGGGGGGAGAAAATGGGAAGAGTGCCAGGATCAACATTCAGTTGAATAAAATGCTAATGCTGCCTTAATTTGGTTTCTTTGTATTTATACTTTTCTCTTTAGTCTCCAATTACATGATCACATTGCATATTTTCCACAGGACCCTCCCAGCATAACATGGGCAGGGCTTTAGGGATGAAGTGGGAAGAAAGGAAGCCTGTTTAATTCAGAAGTTGGTAGGCTCATGTTGGGAGCCAGGGGACCAATGCACTATGAATCATCAAAAGTTTCTGAAGAACCAAATTCTCTTCCTGCTTCTGTCCCAAAGCTTCCATACAATATCAGCAACGAAATTTTAAATATGTGGACCATAAATACACATTATTCATTTTCCATATCTCCCATCCCTGATATGAGGCATTTCAGGCCATGAACTTGGCATTTTTCTAAGCCAAAATTGCAACTAAAGGCAATGGGTTTTATACACTGTACATTATGGTTGAAGGGTGGAGAATAAAAAAAAACAAAGAAAAAAATCAAAATATTTCAGCTTGAACAAAGATAATTGACAGTTTTGATGTTGTACTTTGTTTCCTATTTCTAAATGGAATAAACTGTTTTGGGCATGTGGGCATGTGACCACAAAAACTGAGACATCAGGTTAAACAACATGAACAGGAATGCCTTAAATGCAAATTAGTGTATGAAAAACAAAGCTGAAGGGTACACAGAATCATAGAATGGTTTGGGTTGGAAGGGATCATCTGGTTCCAACCCTCCTGCCATGGGCAGGGACACTTCCCACAAGACCAGGTTGCTCAGAGTCCCACCCAACCTGTCCTTGAACACTTGCAGGGATGGGGCATCCACAGATTCTCTGGGCAACCTGTTCCAGTGCCTCACAACCCTTACAGTAAAGAACTTCTTCCTAATATCTAACCTAAACCTGCTCTCTTTCAGTTTAAAGCCATTTTCCCTTGTCCTTAATGGCCTTGTAAAAAGCCCCTCTCTGGCTTTCTTGTAGGCCCCCTTTAGATATTGGAGGCTAACATAGACATTAACATAAAATAAAAACATGAATCAGCTCAGTAGGCACTGACTGAACAAATCAGGGATGCCACATCTGACCTGCTGAAAAAAGATGAAGGGCTCTCCTATTTCAATTGCGTAAGATACTGTGATCACACATAATGCTGTAATTGAGGATTATATTAATGGTGCAAATCAGGGATAAATCTGGCATTGCTTTACTCTGAAGTAGTATCCTTCCAGACTACCTTGACTGGAACCATTGGTTTAATACTCAAAGTGTACATGTACTTGTAGACGTAAGAAACTCTTTGCAGCTCTTTGTTTTCCAGCTAGAGGCAGACAAAGCATTGCCAATAAAACATTCTTCTGCTTTTGTGCTGTGCACTAGCAAGCATCTCAGAATGCAGCTAGAATAAAAGCATGAAAGAAAAAAATAGAATAAGACTCTGCAGTTCTTCAGGGCCCATCATCCACTGTTCCAACCAGACTCTCCTAGTTGACTTGGCTGCATGCCAGAAAAGAAATAAACAGAAAGCACCTTTCTCAACATAGCTTTGGGCATGGCTGGTCATGTTAGGGAATAAATCCCCCCCTCCCATACACACTAAAAAGCAGTTAAAGGCAACATGCTCTGTTTTCCTGGCAGCCATTCCACTGTGCTGTGAAATATCATATGCAGATGTGCTTTCTATGGTGCTCATCCCATGCTGGCACATAAAGTTTCTTTTCTCTACTTATTACAAGTAATAATTCTTTTAAGGCAGCATTTATATATGTGAAATTGGACCTGCTTGTGAGTAAACTTGTGTCCTGTACATAAAGATAATATTCATACAGAAGTAGTTGTAATATTTGATTCTTTTGTGTGGTGGGATTTTTTTAATGTAAACTCTCAAAATAATAAAAGGCAAAATATTTGAAATTAAGTATGCAGCTTTAAGTCTTCTAACAACAAATGCTTTGTGGAGACTAGCATCAGTTATGCTTATTTAGATAAATAAAGAGAAAGGAATCTCACATGTTCTAGATGAATATGGGCCTGGCTGGCGATGTCATATATTACATCTCTCACATTTTTCTCTTGCTTGCCTCTTATGAAATCCTCTTGTGAAACTCCATGCTAGACACAGGAAGGAAAACCAAAATCAAAAAAGAGAAAAAACCCTCTATAAATACCAAGTTTCCATTTGTGCTTCTCAAAAACCTGCCCCAGCAATGAAGCCAAGGACTAAAGACTAAAACAGCCTAAATGTTCTATCACTGCTCTCTCATTTTTTAATTCCCTTTCTTTTGGTCAGTCACTTGGAAAAAAAATAAAGAGAACAAAGAGAACAGTTGGTACAGACTCTCTGCACAAGTTTGTTTCCTAAAATTTTGTGGTCAGTAAGACAACAAAGTCAGATTTTAAAGTTTGGGAGATTTAGATCAGTTTAGATACCTAATTTTTAAAACCATAATCCAAGAATCAATATCAAGCAGAAGAAAGCCAGTAACAGCTACCACAGAAGTCATACTGGCTTTTGAATCTTGGGATTGGTGTGCATATCCCAAGCTTGCAAAAAAACCAACCAACCAACCCTCAACCTACAAAACATCAAACAATAAAACCCAGAACCACCAGAAAATAATCCTTCCAAACCCCAAAAAGCCAACTCCAAACTTATTTTCGACTATAGTGACCAATGTTAAGACAGAATACGACATATTCAGAATGGCACCAGTTGCCCACTCCTCTCAACAACACTCAGGCATGTGAGAGTTGTACGAAGGTGGGCAGAAAGGCTTCACAGGAGGTACAGACTCAGGAGGACTCCACAGTTCTTGCAAGCAGATTAAATGCTTACACGACTGTCTGCACAGAAGGGATACAAGCTGTTTTTACAGCTTCACTGCAGAACACCTTCCATGGCAAGTAATGACTGAATTTTCAGGCTATGTCTGAAAAGCTGAAAACTTGGAAGGCCTCCCATAACATGCAGTCCCAGAAGGGCTGAAAGGCGAGTGCAATTCCTTTCTGCAGTCTTATAACCCTGACCTATATTAGTATCCACGTTTTTTGCAGCTACCTACATTACCAAACTTGCAATCCAAACTTCTAATTGTATTGAAATTATATTCAGAAAATACTAACACAACCACCTTAGGCATCACCATAATTGCATAAATTTTGGTTAAGTTGAAAAAGAACAGCATTAACATTTAAAAATAAAGACTGGAAATAGAGGACTAACAGCTGAGATGCCTACAGATTAACTCATGGAATATTAATGAAAAACTCTGAGCTTTAATCCCATTTTACCTAAAATGAAAGATCTTCTAAACATCAATGCAAATTTGATGTACAGTTTAAACTGGAGGACTATACCATCTCCTACAGAAATGTACGGAATATAGGTCTATAAATGTCAAATATGGAACAGAAAAACTCCCACAAACCACCAGCACATTATGAAAAGGTAATAAAGAGAAGCACACGAAGATTGTTCAAACGTAAAATTTTTCACAGTGCTTCCTTTATGGTGACAGAAAAAGAAAAATAAAAAAATCCACACCCAACCCCAAAACACAAAACCCCATTGCGTACATGCATTTTTATGCATTATTGGAAAAATTCCTGAAACCTAAAATACTACTACATTTAATAACAACAAACAAACAAACCCCAAAGAGAAATCTTGAGTTTCTTGAAGATCACTCCTCTCACTTCCCAAAAGATATAAAATGGTGACAATCGCGTATTAGCAGGCCACAGCAGAATGAGTAAAAATAAAGAAAAAAACATACCATTTCTTTCTGGCATAATAAATTATGATCTCATTTCCTTGAGAAACACAGTTAGAAACACTACACCGTTCAATTCCAGAGTGTTTGATTCTCTTACCAACATACAAATGTCCATGGGAAGAAAGACCTTTCGTCTTGTACAATGATACGGGGTTGCTCTTAAACAGGTAACTATGCCTTGTGCTTTCCCAATGTGACTGGCTGCATGGTCAGCATGCATGTCCCTCACACCTAAAATTGCAGAAACAACGTGTTTAGAAATATGCAGTCAGGCCTTCTGAGGGGCATGGTCTTCTCTGATGCATATCACAGTCATACTTTAGGAAAGCTACATGCATTGGTCCATGATAGAACTGTCCATGTGCATAAACTGTCTTGAGATCTCATCTGGGAGGTGCAAAACAGCGGGAAAATTCATTCATTTCCACATCCAGGAGCAAGACGTCTCTTGTTGGCTGTATTGGCAAAGGGTATACTTAGCAGAGCAGTACCTATCCAGATATAACACACTCGTACACAAACTAATTTTCACTGGCATAGCCTCTTCCAGGCTAACAGTATTCCAAGAACTGCTTTTCCTGCCAGAAAAAAGTCATTCAAGTGTGAGATTCCTGACAAGTATTAATGCTTGCAGTGTGGTTTCATGATTAACTGCAGCTGATTAATCAGTGTAGTGAAGTCAAAGAGACTGTTCCTATGCTTCACCTCCCAAATCCGTATTTCTGCCTCCTCTCTTGTGCTGTCAGGAGCAATGACACAAACTGAATCAGATCACCAAAACAATGGAAAACTAATGTTAGTTACTGCACAGTCACACAATTGTGAGAACTGAAAGAGGGAGATGAGTGTGGCAGAGCAGTACCATTGCTCTTCATGGCAAGAACCATATAAACTTGGCTTAGACTGATTATAAAGCTGAGCTGAGATAAAATGAAAATTTAAATTAAAATTTATAAAAACACTAACAGAAGCATCATTCTACAAAGAAAGAAATGAGGATACAGCAATTACAGATCAATGAGCCTGACATCTGGAAATAACATTGGGGGTACCAGATTCACTGCAGAAGCCTGTCTGGGTTGTCAGTCTTAGAATCCTCTGTGAAAGAGTGACTATACCAAGACTACAGAGACTGATTTTGGCAATGGCAGCAGAAAGCAAAGTGTGGCTTAGAGGAATCAATGGATATTATTTACTAACTACTTGGGTAATTCATTAGAGAGCGCAAATATTAATATTTTTAAATGACAGGAGTTGAGAGGAAGTACCAGGACTTCGGACGACACAATCACCAGTCAAAATGAGCTTAACAAAAGAAATAACCTGAAATCAGCAAGAATAAAACAGCACTAGTGCTGAGAGAGATCCACACTAACTGCAGACGGGTCAGGAATAGAGTCTAAAAAGCACAAGAAATTTAGCAAACATGACCTGAATGAAACCAGGTCCACCAGTTTAGAAAACACTGCTGATGGGCAACACCAAGAAGGGGCTGTGTTTGATTCATTTCTCCATTTGTGGGGAAAAAAATCACAGAAGCTAACTGTTTAATATGCAGTGAAGGAGACTTTTGCTCAGATATTTTGTTACATTTGTGTATTTAAGAAAAGTTAAACATGACAATAGAACACTTAGAATATCCAGGGTCTCCATACAGATTTTCAAAAACAGTTTTATCTGATTTGTACGAGGAGTGAATCATCCAAGCATGACTGAACTTGTTCAGGATTTCTCAGAATGGAAGACACTGGCATTTCTCATACTCCTACATTTCTTCAATAAGAGGTTCGCAAAGATGCTTGCAACATTTCACTGATTTCTTACCGAGGAAGCAAACATCAGATGTTAAGAAGTAAGTTCCTCGATTCTTCAAAGAAGAATGTACTCACATCCCACTCTTTTTACTTCTCTTTTTTCCATATTTTTTAACTCTTTTGACATCAATATTTGCCTTTCATCAGATTAGTCTGATAAGCAAGAGGAAAATATTGCTACTACAATACTAAACACTGACTAATAATAATAATTTTCACCGGTTTTTTTTACATCCAAGCTCATATTGGGAATACTTTCATAATGCAACAGACACCTAAATGAAAATTACCCTTTTCTTCACTACAAATGAACAAGTCTTTCCCAATCTGTGGTTCTTACATTAGACATGACACAGATGGTAGCTCTTGATCACAGGGATCATCTTTGTTGCATTTTTTCTAGCTCTTCAATTATTGATAGTTAACCTACTCCTAGGAAGAGGAGAGGATTCAGATCCAAATTTACAATATCACCAAAGCAAGTATATAGGTTGGGAAGATGGCTGTTTCAAGATAATCAGTATCCATCACTGCAATATAGAACAACAGCTGCAGGATACCTACAGCACTTTGTATTCTGACAAGTAGGACAATCGAAATACGGTGAAGAGTTGAATTTACCACATTCTGTAAGAGAAGCAAGAACAGAGAAAACAAAGCAACAAAGAACAGTAGGAAACTGCACTTCAATGAGATCTGCACTGAGCAGCTTCCAAGGAAAGCACAGAGTTCTAGGACAGCTACAGTACAATTCCACATTTATGGTTCAGCATTCAAAAGATATCTGAAGTACTACCCAGGACAACTTTTACTAAAATTAAACTCCAGTGGAAAAATAAAGGGCTTTTTGAAATATCAGAAAATACAGTACTTGCACTAATGAGTCATCAACAAAACAGAGAAAGGGGAAAACACCTACCCAGCGTTTCCAAGATGAGGTACAAGAGAGCACTCTGAGTGTTCTCAGCATACGTTTCGAGCTCCTGGATGTTACGGTACGCCCTATCATCCAAATTCTTCTCCTGGAATATAAACACAGAGCTTCAGTAGAACACAAACATAACTGCTGTACGTACAGGCTTATTACTACAGTCATGCCAACCCAATGCACTACCAAAACCAAAAAAAGAACAAAATTGAGAGACAGAGTGAAACAGTATACACTCAGATAGATGCAGTCATTAAAGCTTATAGCAAGCATAACAAATAACTGCTCAACTGCAGCCAAGTCTGCTTACAGGAGCAAGTACAACTTTCTGTAATAATATGAAATCAGAATTCTCCATTTAAAAAGAAACAGCCAAAACAAAACATCACATGGTATTCTTACATTATAGGGTTGTCAATTTTAATATTTAAGTTATATCTGAAGCTAAGAGAAATTTAGACAAATAGGAATATATTTTTTAAAAACATAAAATGAACGTATGAAATGCACACAAGAGTTAAGTCATGTAAAAAACTATAGATTCAAAGAATCATAGAGTGGTTTGGGTTGGAAGGGACTTCAAAGATGATTCAGCTCCAAGTTCCCTGCTATGGACATGAAAACCTCGTACCAGACAAGGTTGCTCAGAGGTCCACCCAACCTCTGGATACCTTATAGAGAGCTCACAACCTCTCTAGGCAACCTGTTCCAGTGCTTCACCATCCCCACAGTAAACAATTTCTTTCTCACATCTAATCTAAACCGACCCTTCTCCACCTCAAGGCCATTCCCCCTTGTCCAATCACTACATGCCCTTATCAAAAGTCTCTCTCCAGCTCTTGTAAGCACCTTCTAGGTGCTGGAAGGTGCTCTAAGGTCTCCTCAGAGCCTTCTCATCTCCAGAATCAACAGCCCAAAATCTCTCAGCCTGTCTTCACAGGAGAGGTGTTCCAGCCCTCTGAACAACTTAGCAGCACTAATAAAGAATACACCCAAAGTAATAAAATGCAACCAAAACGATAACATCCTCCAGCATTCCTCCTGTCCTAGGGGTTTCTGTGGCTGAAACATACCACTCTTAAGACTAAAAAACAGTCATAACATTAAGAAAGTCAGAAGTCTTTCGTAGCAAGTAACTGATCATCAATTTGCTTCACGAGACATTACTTCAGCAGCAAAATTAGCTTAGGAGATTGCTGCACTCTGCTTTTCATTCTTGTCCTTGTGTCAGAGTTTGTAGCTACATTACCGTACCAGTGATATTCTTAATCTTGTTTTTTCCCAGGAAAAAAGGTGGCTATTTTAAACTTCATGTGATTTGAATGCTCCAGTTTACACCACTGCTTAGAAAAAACAGCCACGATAAGGAATAGTGTGAAAGTGTGGCAGAAGGGTTCAGATAGGTAATTTAATTTTTGAGATTTTATATCCACGTGAACTCACAAACTACATCAATTTAAGACAAAAATAAACAAAGGATTCTATTAGCCATTTTGGCAAAAAGAACAGAAACTATGAAGAGTAGCATCAAGGAAGAATTTAAAAAAATGTACCAGTATCATTTTTAAAGAGAAATACTGCTGTCTGGAAAATTACATAAGCTTTTGTTTTACACACAAACATATAAAAATAGGGAAAAGAAAACCTAAATACGACTAAAGCCAGAATCAGACTCTGAAGGGTAAATACTTACTCTTTCATCTATGATCTTCATGAACCACATTTTAGTCAAGTTATGCCTCTTGACAGCCTGAAAATTATCAAATAAAACCTCCATGTTAATGTATAAAAAGTCATGGTAGTTCTGCATTCTGAAGGCAGAAATACATTTCAGGTATTTAATATAAGAATTGTATTCACTGGGTTAAATCAAAGTGGCATGTCAGTGGAAAATGAGAATCTTCTACAAATACAAAAATTTACAACTGGCATTTACTGCAAGTTGCTGCACACAGAAAATTAAATACCAGACATCAAGCCAGATAACTAACAGCATTTCTTTAAAAATGTTTTTGAAATTAATCTATTCTTGGAGTCATATGTTCCCACTAAATATTTGCAGATAACTGTGTTCACTTTCCAAAAAGAACAGAGTTTCCTCCAGAGTCCAGCAATAAAAATATTTCCCCTGTAAATTCTCAAGAAAATGTCAGCACAACATACCAATACATACTGTAAAGACAGAATGCTAACAAAGCAATACATTAATACTACGGGTTTGTTTTAAAAAAATCTCACAGCATCTCATATTCATGCATTCTTCTTTTGGTTCTTGTCTTATATTTGACTTCCTTCCTGTGCCACTTCATTCTACCAACTTACCTTCAATCCCATTAATTCCACACTCTGAATTTTTCATAACACATTGCCAGAAAGGCTACAATCACACATAAAAACATCTATAAACAAAATTTATGGAGCAGATTTCTCACAATTTAGTCCTTATAGTTCACTTTAAACCTCTTCTTTACATCCATCATATTAGTAAATATTTCTCAAGGTTTGACAAGACTAGATCTTGTTGATTCCATAATTCTGCTTGAGATAGTACTAGGTATATGAAAAAGCAATTTTTAAGTTATAACTACAAATGTTGGTTTTGAGTCTCACTTCTTCACCTCAAGTATCATTTTGTAAATTAAATCCTTGAAATACTAACAGGTCAAGACTTAAAATACCAAACTCAACTCTGCTAAATTACCCAATTTGTAAATTACATCCATGTTGAGTTACCTTCATTCAAACATATAGGTCCTCATTTCTCTCAAGTTTGAAAAATTGGCTTCTTCCACAGAAATGAACAGAGAATTAGGCCTCACTTTTCATATATTCAAAATAGACAGAAAAGTAAGATCACACAACATACAGTTGCTGTGTAGGTTTATATTAAAGTCACCAAGAGCTGAGCTATTAATAATACTAGAAATACTATTAAAGGCTATTTATCTACTTTACTAGATAAAAATTTGGAACCTAAATGCAAATATTCTGGGATATACAAAACTTCAGGTACACATTTAAATATCATAAATTAAACTTATTCTAGAAAATCACATTGTCCTCATATGAACTCAACAGCAAGAAAGAAGTATACATAGAATATGCTGTGCAAAGACACGTTAATTCTATATACAGCTCTGCGATACTTCTGAGTTTGGGTGTCTTTCCAAATCCTTTTTTCTAAGAATTGCAATGACATTCTTGGACATTTGTGAAATCATGGGCTTCAAACAGGTCTTGGGGTATTGGCTGAAATACAGAAATAAAATCCCATCTTGACTGCAAAAATCACCAAGTCACATTGAATTGTTAGTTCACTCCTGTGCTCTGCAGTTTTCAGAGCTATCAGAGCGCCTAAAAATACTTTCTGAATTATTTTTCATCATGTTCTTTTGCAAGCAGTTCTGTTTGGATTGTATTATACTGGTCATCCTTTACAGGAATCATACATGAGGTGAAATCTCAGCAAAGACCATTCTTCTTCCACTTCAAAACCAATTTTCTGTTTTGTAAGAAAGGAGTGTAACTGGCAGTCTTAGCTACTGGAGAAGCTTGCAATTGGTATCTCAGAATCTGAATTACTTATATCTGAATACTGTACTGGTTTTGGCTGGGATAAAGTTAATTTTCTTCACAGCACTTTTATGGGGCTGTGTTCTGGATTTGTGCTGGAAACAGTGTTGTTGGAACAGATGCAGCACAGCACGCACAAAACACTGACATTACTTCCCAAAGTAATATTAAAGCCAATTTTGGGACAAGAAAGGTGTATTTTACCTTCCACAATTCTGTAGCAACAGGCTGATGTGGTGGGTTATTGCCATATATACCCTCCACAGTGTCCCTCCAGAACTGCATCCGCATCAAACCTGTCGTCTTCTGAGTTATGGAGTCTTTAATCTGAAAAGGATACATCTGGAGTGAAATTCAGTGTCTTTAAGACTCTTGGTCTATCTATGCTGAAAAGGCAGACACAGGACATTGTCAAACTCAGCAGGGAAAGAGCTCAGTTCTGACTTGACATTTATTTCTCAGGAACACCACATAGAGTAAACGCAAAATCTCCACCACAACCTGACTTTAAAACCCACAGAGATTAAGTGCTGGACAACCCTCACCTTAGCATTCTTCCCTGAAGGAAAAAAAGCAGTGGTGACAGCAGCAAGGGAGGGCACACATGGTTGCCAGAAGCACAGCCTACAGAAGCTGGCCAGCGGTTTTGCTTGGTCAGTTCACTTCCTGGATCACTCCTTTCTGGCAAGCACTGCCAACTTTCCTGGTTGCACTGGCAGTTTCTGGCCACCTAACAAAGAGGAGAGACTGCAGCCACTCCACTCCCACAACTCTCTAACAACAAACTTCCTTCCTGCAGCCTTTTCATCACCTCGCTTCTGCCAACAAAGACTTGGTCCTGGTAATAGCATCCCATTTTTTGGCCGACATTCTACAGTTAGGATTTAGCTGCACTTTACCCATTAACTGCACATGAAGTCAGGATTTAGATGCAATCACGTAACAGTATCAAGAACCACTGCCTGTTATAATTCAATTTTAAAATGCATGAAGAAAAAATTAATAAAAATTATACACATAAACAAAATAACAGGGCAGGCCGGGTACTTTCCATGGGCCATTCAAAACTGGAGGTTTGTACTGCACTATTTATTCATTGCCCTTGACAGTATAGAAGTTAATCTTGGCAAAACACCACCTACTACAGAAAAGAGTACTTACAAGTGTAATTTAGAATATCAAAATTGTTATTTTAAATTTTCAGAGTTCACAAACGTATTTTAATACCTGCCTGAGCCAGTTCCACATTGAAGGCTCTCAAGGCAAAAGCAGAGGTTCGAGATTCCGCAGGCAACAGCAGAGAACACAGAAACCCTTCATAGTCACGTTTCCTATAAAAGAATCAAAATGCACGTTTATTACTTACAGCTCTAAGTCAATTGGGTGTGCTAATCCTTAGCACTGAGCTCCTGAAAGAGTAGCAGAAAGTTACAGCTCAAAACTCTGCCTTTGCAGAAGTAACAGCTTTTAGGCTTGTTTTAAAGTAAGACCAAATCCAAAAGAGAGGGCAGGCTGTCTGAACTGTCGGTACACCTCTGAAATCCACATCTCAAGATACCTGGCTAAAGCCACGAAGCAAGGCTGTGGCAGGACTGCAAAGAGAATCCAGATTGTCCCACTTGCAGATTTCTGTTCCAAACACGAAACCACATTTCTTTACAAGACTATGCTTTGGAGCTTGGCGGAAGAGTGCTTGCTTAACCATCAAGTTTTTGTTTACTGGCAACTATATTCAAAGCATAAAACCTCAGGGAGTTGGCAGTTTTGCTGCAGGTAACTTGCTGCCAACCCGAAGTGATGTGCCTTCGTTTTGCCACGTGGGTGTGCCACAAAATTAAAAACACAGTGCTCAGAATCATAAATTACAAAACCAGCTAACAAAGACACCTGACCACCTCTGAAAAGCTAAACTGCTTGTTTTGAACAACATTTTCGTGTACTTTCTGATAAGCCTGAAACCTGATTCTTCCTTAGAACAAGATGAACTCCCAAGTTTGGCCTGGAGAGTGGAGAAGCAGGTTGTCAAGGAAAACACGTACTCATTTTCATTAAATTTGCTGTTCTTGCATGTACCCATACTTCTTTTGAATATGATCTTAAAATAGAAAGCCAAACTAAACCCAAGGGTTATTAGGGTTGCTACTTTTAGCATCAAACAAAAAGGAAGTGAAGTTTAACAGAGATGCTTAACCCTACAACACACAGCAGCTGAAAACTGGCAAATGCTTTGTTTCCACAACTGTTGTCAAACTCTTTTAGAGCTTGATGCAAATCCAGACATATCAACCAAAAAAATTATATTTTTGAGTTGTAGTAGGTTTTAAAGGACACCTTCATATTACAGAACAGATGCATTAAACCTCCCACAGTTAAGACACTTTCTGAAAAGTATTATCAGCTCAAAACTTAGTATTTTTTCAAGATTAATTGTAGAAATACCCAGTATTGCTCACCCTAGACAGAGCTGCATGGTTTACAGCCATATTTTCCCAGTTCCAATCTGTCTGTGTTGTTCACACAACACAGAACCACCTCCACTTTCAGAAAGGAAACAAAGAAATACATTACACAGAGCACACAGCAACACAGTACAGAAAATTGTCTTCCCTGTGGTAATGGTGTTGACATGGTGGGGTTTTGGTTGTTTTTTTTTAAATTATTCCAAGCTTAAAAATTTAGTGTAGCAAATCTATTAAGCCTCAGTAAAATAAAATTGATATTGCTATAGATCACATTCCACCCCAATCCTTTTCATGTATCAGTGTAAGGAATAAAGAAACGAGAGAATGACCTTAAGTCAGGTATTGAGTATTTTCATACTTTTCAAATAAGTATAAGCTTATGTATGAGCCCACAGACTGAAGAAAAATTAGTAATGGTCATAACTAGACTTTACCTATAATGAATTTATAATAAAGCTATCAATCCACAAGCTCATTTTTGAGACCAGGCATCATAGTAAGAGACATAAAACATACCCATAAGGGAAACATATTTTTAGTCAAATAACTTGAAGTGAATTTAGTTGTTTAACAGAACAAGGAAGATGCAAGAAAAAGGTCATCTTCCATATTGCAAAAACAAATATACATTATTAAGGCATAACTCAGTTTTACTTCCTAATGTGTTGGAGACTCAAATTCAGAACTAGGGAGTTGCTGACACTTGCATAGCCCCAAGTGTTTTATTTCTGTTTGAATAATTCCTTCCACTTATTTTTTATAATTATTATTTCCAAGGAATATTTGAGCTACTGGGAACAGCAGCTTCAATTAAGTAATGCCAAAAGCATAACTACCTTTCATTTTATTATTTTGAATGCTTGAGTATTTTTCTAATTAGTCCTTTTATCATTTAACAAAAATACATATTAAAAAAAAGTTTTAATTCAATCATCTCATTGGAACCTAACTATCCTGTTCACAGTTGCTTGTTACCAGAAACATTTCACCTGCAGTTGTTAACTTTACCGGTATATTGGCTGTATACACAGCCTCTGGTCTCCTGAGTATCAGAGAAACAAATCCTGGGTAGAATAACTAGGAAAAGAAAGCTGTATTCTGAAAATCATGAAAAATGCAATGTGACTGTGCATTCTGGTGCATCTGTACAGGTCAGCCTCTTGGTGCTGCACTGAACATTTAAGATTGTCCCACTTCTTTCCCTTCATTTTCCCACCTCAGACATTACTGCAGACCACACACACCTTTCCATCTTTTACAAGCACCGGTTTGGAGAAGATAATCCTGTTCCACTCTTTCTATACACACATAGAACGCTTCTCCCAGATTTGTCAATCATCTGGAACAACAGTATTGTTCAAATACTGTTGTATGCAAAGGAAATTACCTAGGTCTTTACTAAGAGACTTGTTTAACATCTTACTTTACAAAGAACCGAATTCCTGGAGCTGCAAAGCAGCCAAGGGGCCCTACACATTGTTTATGGCCCAGAATCCAAGAAGGAAAAGTGGCCTGACCTGGAAGTGTCTGACTACACTCCTGCTCTTCTTGGAGCATTTTGGGTTTGACAAAAAAAAAAAAAAAAAAAAAAAAAAAAAAAAAAAAAAAAAGGATGTTTTGGAAACATAGCCCATAGCCTTCCTCTTGCGTTTAGGATAGAGAAGGTACTGAGCTGCTCCAGCTGTCACATGCCCTGTGCTTTGGCCCGTTTTTCCAAGGAGGACTCAGGCTATTTCTCAGTAGCCAAGATATGAAAACATCCAATGTTCCTAAACACCCACTTCGGTGATTTCGCTCACCAAGACACCGATACAAGGAAACAGAAAAGCTCGATACTTCTGAAGAAATGCAGCCATGGAGAGGCGGAGGAAGGGGAGGGCATTGTCGTGGGAGGCTGCCCAGGAAGGTGGTGGATGGAGCGTCCCTCTCTGGACACATTCAACACCTATCTGGACACGTTCATGTGCAACCTGCTCGAGGCGGGGGTTGGACTGGATATCTCCAGAGGTCCCTTCCAACACAAACTAATCACTGATTCTGTATGCAGGCTGAATCATCCACGCGGCCTAAATATGCGCCTGGTTTCCATGCTCCCGACGCGGCGTGGTCCCGCCGGCCCACATGGGCTGCTTTCGGGGCCAGGAGAGCCCGAGGGCGGCCTGGGCAATCCCACTCATCCTTTCGGGAACTCCTCCGCGTTCCCGTCGTGTGGGAAGCGCTGCCGAGCTTTCCCGGGCCGGACTTGCCGCCCCGCTCTGCGGAGCGCGCACCCCCGCGCCTACAGCCTCCGCGGCGGGCACTCACCGCACCAGCTCGGCGCAGTACTGCACCGCTCCTCCGGCCGCCGGGCCGCTCCAGCCTGCCGCCGCCGCCCTCCCGCCGAGCGCCGGCGGCCGCACCAGACGGTGGCCGATCCCGCCGTGCCACAGCGCTGCCCGCGCCATGGCGCCCGCCATGGTGCCCGCCATGGCTGTGCCTCCGCCGCCCCGCCCCGCCCCGCCCCACGCACGGGCCGCCGGCAGGGGGCGCCCGCGGCTGGGACGATGAGGGAGCGCGCGGCGCTTTGTGCCCGCCAATGGCGCCCGGCACGGGCTGGACGGTCCTCAGCCTCCAGCGCCTCCCGAGGCCAACCCCTCCGCTTCTCCGGCACAGCGGCTGGAAAGCAGCCCAGCGGAAAAGAACCTCGAGGCGCTGGTCGGCAGCTGGCTGAACATGAGCCAGCGTGTGACCAGGTGGCCAAGAAGGCCGGTGGCATCCTGGCCTGTGTCAGCAATAGTGTGGCCAACAGGACCAGGGCAGTGAGAGTATTCGGCATTGGTGAGGCCACACCTCAAGTGCTGTGTCCAGTTCTGGACCCCTCACTACAAGAAAGATATTGAGGTGCTGGAGCATGTCCAGAGAAGGACAACAGAGCTGGTGAAAGGTCTGGAGCATAAGTCTGATGAGGAGCAGGTGAGGGAGCTGAAGGTGTTTAGCCTGGGGAAAATCAAGCTTAGTGGAGACCTTAATGCTCTATACAAGTGCCTGAGAGGAGGCTGTAGCCAGGTGGGGCTACAGGTAACAAGTGACACAACAAGAGGATATTAGCATAAGCTGTGACAGAGGAGGTTTAGGTTGGACATTAGGAAGAATTCCTTCACAGAAAGGGTGATTGGAATGGGACGCCCAGAGAAGTGGTGGAGTCACTGTCCATGGAGATATTTAAGGAAAGACTGGACATGGCACTTAGTGCCTTGATCTAGTTGATGTGATGCTTGGTCAGATTGGGCTCAATGATCTCAGAGGTCTTTTCCAACCTAATTGATTCTGTGATTAAGTTTTTAAACCTGGTGCCCAAAAAACTCAAGGAAGCTGAATTGTAAAAGCCTCCATGTTCTGGGCAGTGTGGCATAGGAGCAGCTGTAGTACTGGGAAAAGCTTCAGGCTGGTGTACTGTGCAAGGGAGAAAGGCAGAGCAGTTTTGCCCAGGCAGCAAAACTAGCCCCAGGGTTCCATCCTTGGTAAATTGTATTTAAGGTTTGCAGCAGAAGCCCTATTTCCTCCTTTTAGCTGGCAGAGGGGTTCCTCACTTGTACAGGCTGTCTGAACTTTATCTAGAGACAGAATGGCTCTGTTAGCCACATGGTCGTGGACAGAACAGCTTCCTCAAAATTTGCCCTATGTGAGGATAAGACAGCAGATTCATACAAAAATGCCACTATGTTTAAAAGCAGTTTCATCTTAAAACTACACCAGCCCAACCTATTAGTAACTAGCCCAACCTAGCTCTTGCAAGAAGAGGCACAATAGCAGTCTGGCTCTTCTTTCTATCCCCAGCTGTGCCATCCTCTTCCTTGGCACCAACTTTGATCTTAATTTTATAGTACAGGGAGTTAAACCAGCAGAGACCCATCCACTGCTCACTTTTGTTTTTAATGAGTTTCTTTTCTGCCAGTTTGGTGTCTTGAATTAGTTCACTGCATGGACAGCTGAGCAAGTGGCTGTGGGCTGGTGAGAGGGTGAGTTCTCCTGGGTTGTGGGCAGTTAATATGTATTTTCATGAGCTTAGCTGCAAAATGAAGCCATGCAGCAAATACGGGGAGAGTTCTGAGTGGGCAGTGATATTCAAGGGAAAAGGCATCTACTTGGAAATGAGAGCAAGCCTTTATTTTGTGTTACAGAGACGAGGAGGAGAAGGAGGTTAGAGATCACGCTTAAACATTATTTATTTTATTGATTAGTGGCCCTTGTGGGTTTACTTTGAGCCTTTCTTCTTCCCTTTTTCTCATGTCTAAAGTTCTCTCTGTCTTGAAAGTCTGAACCTTGTTTTAAACCCTTGCTATGCCTTGAGCAGGATTTATTGTTTGTCAGGGCACCGAAGAAGGTCATTTAGCTTTGGGTGGAGGCTGAAACTGCTGTTGTTTAAGTTTTCAGGGAGAACCCCTAGATAAACGAATCCAGCTCTTTCAGCTGCTGCCAATTCTTGGTAGAAGGGTTACATAAACATACTCTAAACCTCAAGGGTATTATAAATAAATCTTATAAAATATTAACTTTTTTTTAGTCTCTGAACAAAAAGGGTGCTAAACTGATTTAAATTCATAGTAAGAAAAGAATAAACTGGTTGTTTATATAAAATATTAATCCTGACCTTGTTCTCAGTGTAGTGACATTTGTTTCTTATTGTTCTGTACCTTTACTGTTCTTATTAAAGTATTTCTTTTTTCTTTAAACAAATATTCCAAGTGTCATGTGTAATTATTGAAAAGCTTCCTCAAGACTCTATAGATTCTAGAAAGTTAGCTTTTTGTGCCGCCAGCTCAGTGGGAGTAATAGCTTAATGTTTTAGCAAGTTTTTAACACTGTATAGGAAAATTGAAGCTTTGTAAGAGTCAGCCACAAACTTATTTTTCATTATCTCGCTGTGTTAAAAAGCACATTCCATCACCTTTTCAATATTTCCCTCAAAAGCTGAAAGGTCACCACCTCTCTGATGTGTACTTCTTACTGAGTATTTATCCCACTGACTCCTCCAACAAAAGTGAAATCCTTGGGCAGCAGTGCTAGAGACAGCAATGGCTGGTTTAGGCAGAGATGGTTCAATTGTTGCTCTAACCTGGCATTTCTGGAAAAAAAACAAGTTCTGTGTCAAGGAAATACTGATCAGTTGTAGCCCCCCCTTGTTGTAAGAACATCCAGATATAATTTGTCAACAGAGAAATGAGAAAAAGAACTCCTCAGCATCCCATTGGCGAAACAGAGGGTGAAGTTTAGGAAGTCTACATATACTTATGTAGACACAAAAGTCTTCATGCAGAGGAGAACAGAGCAGGGAAGAGAGAGATCTCCCACAGAATATTCAGTGTCTGGAAGCTGGGGTGTTAACTGGGATATGGGTAACTGGGATATAGGATCCCTCATTTCTAGCAGCAGGAGCAGAAATACGAACAGGGATCTGACAGGTCTGTTCTCTACACTCACATGCCTAAGGATATATTCTCCCTGTCTCTCATTTTCCTTTTCTGAATAATCCTGGATTAATTCCAATATCAGAGTTAAGGAAAAATCCGTGTGTACTAACAATAGTGTTTCCTGTCGAGTTCCATGCCACAGTGAACAGGCGTATGCAGTTATTTTTACCTGAACTACCAGAAGTATTCAACCAAAAATCTTTGTTTAAGGAGAACACTAAGAAAATTAGTTTAATGGCAGTCATTTCCGTCCTGGGCAAGGAATAATACATTAATGTGTGTGCTAAAAAAAACTGGGCCACTTTAAATCACATTTTTCCCATTTTTCATGCTTTAAACATCTCAATCTTTAATTATGAAGTAGGTGAAAAGCTGTCCCAAAGGACATTGCAGTGAAGGGGTTTCATCTTCGTTTGCTGCTGCATTTTTTATTTTTGGTATGTTTCTCTGTAGATAAATTACTGGTAAGCCTTTGTTTATTTCTTGTTATTATTGTGCTCTTTCACTTCCCAGTTTCAAGCACAAATGAGGTTGTGCAAGGTGGTGTGCTAAAAGCAGTGGGAGACAAAGGTCTCAGTGATTTACAGAGAGTGAGAACCACTACGAACTTCCTTGGCTTTGTGCTGTGGGACTGGGCTGGAGCAACTGTCCTGCAGAGGGGAAGGAAACAGTAATTTTTCCTTATCCACTGTCACCTTTGCCAATCATGGGTGTATGCCACTGCACTCAATAGGAATGGCTGCTCATCTGATATCCCAAGCCACCTGGGGTTTTACCTGGGATCCAGGTATACTCCCAAATGGATGGATCTATCAACATGCTTTACATACACCATCAAGCAAATACACCAGATATTACTGACTTCTAATTACTTCTGATTCAGATTGCATGCAGACTTGTGAGTACAACTGTGTCATGCAACTGTTTGATACCTATCTTTTGTTAAGTTGCTCTCATCTCTTTCCAGACAGCAGATTAAAATAGGACTTCTACAGAGAGTAGTTCAGAATAAGGAATAGCTTCAGCTGATCAACTTAGTCCCTCTCCTTGCTGTGGGTTACTGACTGTTTCTGATCAGAAGCCTCTCCACAGCTGTGCCACATTCTTTGAACACACAAACACAGAGATGCAGAACTTGGGGCCAAGTTTCAAGTGTTTAGTGCATCATAACTGCCCAGCTTCAACTTTGGGATCAAAATAAGACCTTCAGACTTAAGAAGCCTTTGCTATTATTCTAACAAGTTCCTTATCCTGCTCTCTGCAGGACAGTGTATTCTCCTCGGAATTTTGCCCCTAGTTTTTCAGCACTCATGGTAAAACTTCCATACTGCCATGAGAAGAGATTACTTACTTGGCCACCCTTGCACAGGAGTGTAAACCCACACAAACACATTTTGGTTCCTTGTGGTTGTCTGGTGTGACACAGTTACAAATGCACAGTATCAAATGTGTGCGCAGTATCAAAGGCAAATACAGTGAATATTTGAATGGAATTCACAAAGTGTGTGCTTTAAAGATAAAATAAAGCCAAGTCCT
This sequence comes from Rhabdornis inornatus, assembly GCA_013397075.1. Taxonomy (NCBI): domain Eukaryota; kingdom Metazoa; phylum Chordata; class Aves; order Passeriformes; family Rhabdornithidae; genus Rhabdornis; species Rhabdornis inornatus. The sequence goes on from VWZS01000481.1 coordinate 864,284, forward strand.
TCTACTGCTGCTTTGGATGCAAATGTATTTGTAATGAAATCCTGGTTTTGTCTGGTTTTATCCCTTATCTTGCACCTGTTATCATCCTTCTTGTAAAAAGCTTAGGGGTAAGCTTGCCAAATGATACGCCCCATCTGTGCTACCTGGATAAACAGTGTTAGCAAGAAATATGCAAACTGAAAAGCCACAAGTTCTTGACAGACAGGTACCAGCACTTTCTCTCTGCCTAGCAAGGACAGGATCTTTGTGTTCTTTCAACAAGTTACCAACCTTTCATTTGAAATTCTTGTGAAGTTGTTGGGAGGAAGATGAGAAAGAGAGGAAGCTGAGGGTGTGCAAACTTGTTTGGAGCATGCAGATGGAGTCAACTGCAAATACAACAATGATTTCAGTGGAATTCATGAAGTTAATGTTTCTCCACCAGAACCTAAATTGACCTAAATGGTGTGTCTGCTGTGTTGAAGGGAGGTGTATTTGTTGTGTACACTGCTTTTGTTTACATCTCTTTGCTTGGACCCCTGCAAACCAAACTAGCACTCAGGAGGAGGGAAGCTCAGTAATGAGAAACTGCATCACTAGGACTTGTCCCTGACAAGCCTGGAAAGAAGTGATAGCGGATACAGAATGGTGAGAGAGGCCTTAGGCATTTGGGCAAAGAGGCAACAACAGTAGAGAGAACAACTTGTTCCAGAATCTTATAATGTTCTACTGAGGTCTCCCCACTTCCCTATGTTTTCTTGTTTTTAGGAACATACAGGAGGAACCATTATTGAGTAATTAAAGCACAGAGTTGGCAGCTGGGCTTCTGAAGTCTTGTCATTGAGTTCCTGTGGCAACACATGTACTGTCTGCAATGGTCACCTCTGAGAGAGGCCTACACTTCATGGTCCTGGACCAGATCATCTTAACTGACTTGCATCTTCAGTGTTCATATTTAGGGGCCTTTTTGGTGCACAAGGCACATCACCACTGCATATTAATGGGGATACAGGGTGGTATGAGAGCTGTCCCCTTTGGGAAAGATCCCCAGGCCTGTGTCCAGTTTTGCTTACTGAGGCAGAAGAGAGGAGATCAGCAGCACTTGCTGTGGCTGGATACAGACAGCTCCCTCTTCTACTGTTCTTCTTCTGCCTTGTGCTCCCTGTGCAGGCATGCTGGGGCTTGTTACTTCTGTGTGTTAGAAAGAGGTAAAGAGTAGAACTTGGCATCAGGAGCGACCTGCAAGAGAATTTACTTAATGCCATTTCACCAAAAGAAGAGACAGAATTAGGACCCACATTCCTTTGGCTGTTTCTCATATGGGGTCTGTGTCTGCAAGAGCTAGGAAGGATCCCTCACCTGATCTGCCCAAGCCTTGTCAGTCAGCAAGGATAATTCATAAACTGGTTACCCTGGTAGAGTCCAAGATGATGGTATGTTTTGGCGTTTGGAAACATTCCACCAGACACAAGCCAGGAACTTCTCATGTCTTCTGCTGTTTAGAAAACTGGTGGCCTGAGGGGATTCCTTTTTATTATGGTCAGTTCAGCCTAACCCCTGACCTGTCCAAGAACTTTAACCAGGCTCCAAACTCTTGCAGGGTTGGGTGTGCTGCCAGGCAGCTGGGCAAAACATTACAGGTTTGCTGGCAGTGCTACAGCAACCCATGCACTCCTGCTGCCTCCAAGACCCTTGTAACAGCTTGTAAAAGGGCTCAGAAAAAACTTTCTATGCAGAACAGACACTCCTAGGATGTTGCAGACCAGGCAGTGTGCCAGTTGCCAGGCATGAGACAATGGTTTGGGAAGCTCACCTGTAACCAATGACTGGCAGCAACATGTTCAAAACCTGTAGAGCTACAAGGACATAGACAGATTCATTGCATCTTGACTTTTGCTTTCTATGTCCCAGTGGCAGTTTCATTCCCTGCTCGGGATATGAAACTAACTTCTCCTCCTCTCTCCTTCCTACATCCCATTCCCTCATGGCAGGTGTCAGCAGTCCCAGCGAGAAGAGGCTGTTGAGTAAGCTGCTTAACAGGAGACTGCCCAAAATCATGCAAGCTTCTTTTTGAAAAAAGTTTCTTTTTGAAACCTGTTGTGCAAGGGTCCAGGGTTGCCAACCCAACTAAAATACCATTAAATGATCTGACAATTTTATACCATGTAGGCCATAAGGAACAATTGTAGGGACAACGTAGAATACAATGTAGAGACACCTGCCTAGACTCCTGAGAGTATGCAGCATTTGTTCTATTTGTATTCATTTTTAAATGGTTGCTGAGGGAATATGAAGTTTCCCGGGATTGGTTCTTGAGGTAAGGGATGCTGATGTGCCAAAGGTCCTGTGGCAGCCAGCTTTACTGAGATAATGCCGCATGCAGAAGCAGGATCTTGAGTGTCCTAAGTATTTTTTTTGACAAAAAACTTGGGCACTTCCAGCTCCTCAGATCAACAACCTGGGCCTGACTGTCCAGTTAAACTGCTTTCTGCCTAGTCTTTATCTCAGGTAACTATGTCCCCTTCTGAAGCTGAGCCTGGTTCCTCAGAGGTCACACAGAGTGCTTCCACCCTGTCACATTGTTCTGCTCCACCTCACAGTGGGATCCTACTCTTTCAACCATCCATATGAGCATACTTACAGATGGTGTTCTTACTCCTCAAAGAGAATCCCTCCCAGCTCTGCTTGGACAAAGTAATTTGTCAGATCCAGGGGCCCTAGGAGAGGGGACACACTTGGGCGGAAGCCAGGAGGATCTTCTGCAGAGGGCTTCAGGGCACAAGCATACATGGGAATTTGATACTGAAATTTGCAGTGGTAAGTAGAAACAATCACCCTCAAAAGTGTTCCTTATCAGCCAACCATAATAACTAGCAGAGTACAGCATTTGCTGGAAAGAATGAGACGCCTAGCTACTGCCCTGCTTTTCACTTCCCCACATTTTTCTGGTGACATGGAATCTCAAAGCATTTCTAAAACACCTTTTAGAAATCAACTCTTTTCAAATCCACAAACACTCCAGTTCTGAGCATTATAAATGGTCGTGCTAATTAAATGCAGCTAAAATAATGAAAAGAGTTGCAGGGCAGGCAAGATCAATGACAAAACACCCTGAGAGAGCACAGAAGGGGAAAAAGTACTGTAGAAAGGTGATTTATGGTGATTCTCTGGTTGTTGAAGCAGAACAATTATTGAGAATCTTAAGGAGAAAGGAGCTTTAGGTTGGAAGATTGACGACTGAAAACCATGGGGAAGTAATCCTTTCAGCACCAGCATGGCAAAGCTTCGGTTCTGGGAGGCAGGTCAATGTAGGTCAGTGCTGACTCTGGAAATGCTAAGCTGGGGAACCTTTCTGGTTGCTTTCTTACACCATGTTGCCTCCTCCCCACCCCCTCTTTGACAAAGGGAAGCCCAGTGCATTTTGGTGGTGTCATTTCACATTCAGCTCAACAATCTAATTCCTAACCAAAGGCTGCAGCACTAGGCAGCCTGATGCAAGGGTAAAATAAATTGCTCCAACATAGTGATTCATAATTTAGCCTAGAGTTAGGAAGTTCTTAAATGTAGGTAACATTGGGATTTGGCATCTGTGAGTGTAAGTGGTCCTTTTGTCATCTTTTACCCCATATAAGCCACTATCACCTTTTAACATAAAGACATTTCAAGGTCCATCTTATACAAATATGCATTTGTGAGTTACTTTGTTGCCTCCAGTAACTGCGTGAAAAACAAAGTGAGAACAAACTTTTGTTCACAGTGACTTTATTATATTTTCCTACAGAAAGATGCTCCTGCCCGTGGCAGGGGGTGGAACTAGATAATGATTAAGGTCCATTCCAACCCTAGCTGATCTATGATTCTGTGACTGTATAATCTGAAAACATTGTATGCAAAGATTGTATCTCCGTATTCTACAAAATAAGTAATATTCCAGCCTGACTAGTAAGTCAATTGCAGCACAAGATGAGAATTGGAAAAAGTCTGGGTGTTGATTTTTGAAACTTTTAAATTTCTTTTGGATTAATATAATTACATATTTGAACAATTGTACTGTTATGTTTGGACAGTTATTTTATGACCATCACAGGCTGTAATTAGACATAGTTGTCTCACTTTTTAAAGATATAATTTTCTTTGTTTCAGGAGGTTTCAGACAGCAATTATTACAATTGGATGGTGTTCCAATAGCCGGTCTCAAGGAAACTCCTAGATGAGTCACATTGGCAAAACATGACAAGTGTGGTGTTATAATGTCATGTAACAGCAAATCAGTGTCTTTTGCTAATGTTTTAATGACAACTATCTCAAATAGTCCAGGTTTTCACAGAGTGTTTCTTATTCACACATAATGATCTGTGTTGCAAAAACACCCTTGGAGGATAAAGGTAATAAAATAAGCAGCTAGTTATTACAAACTTCTTAACTTAATTTTATTGTGTGGAAAACAGCAGTTTTCTTGCATGAGAAAGACTCTGCTGTTGCCTGCAAAGTTTCCACACGGCCCTGCAGTTTTCACATCGCTCCAGTCAAAGGTGCCAATCAGACAGTTGCTGCACTTTCACTGTTGCCAACCTGTGCACCTCTATGTATTTCACAGGTTGGCTTTATTCAAAAAGTTATGTGTATTAGTCATCAATCTGGCACCATATAGATATAAAGTATTAACCATTAATCTCATTAACCCTTTACATGCTGTGTTTGCATTCTCTTTTCCTTAATAGCAAAATAATGTTTGCAAACAAAATGCAAGCTCACTTTTCTCTGTTTCAGAGATGCATTTCAGAAGTCTCCTGTTGTGCTTCTTTCCTTCAGAGAGTAAAGCAACCTACCCAGCTCAGAGAGCTACTTTTTTCTTGCACTGCACTTGCTCTTCAGAGAGCACTGCTTCTTGCTCACTGTGACTAATACAGTTACACCAGAAGGAGGTTTAAAATAATTCCACTAGCATTTGGAGCATGAGGTTTGTCTTCAGCCAGACTTCAGACTGTGCTTTCCACAGCATTTGGATCACTGAAATACCCTTATATAAGCCTAACTGGCACAATTAGAAGAATGACTCCTTGCAGATGTGTGTTGCTGTAGCAACCTAGGGGGAGGGCAGCCAAAGTGCCCTCCATATTTAGCAAAATAATATTAATCATAATAGATAGATGCACATTAACCTTTTTGTAAGGCACTTGCTCAAGAGGTAAGTGCCTTAACATGTCACAACAAGGATCACTGTAATGGAGTTTAAATAATTTGATGCCAAGGTAAAATTCTCTCAGTAGTAACCAAAATTACATCGAGACAGAAACATAGTCAAATGTTGACCAAATCTTCCAGAATATATGCAGAAGGCTTAGCTGTTCAATGCTTTGATTCCGCTGCTGTAGGAGCACTGGAGGGAAAAAAACACCAAAGGCATCCATGGCAAATGGGAAGAAGCGGCCTGTGTGGCTGAGCTCAAGTCTTCCTGCTGAAGACCCCAGTAATTCAGTGGGAGCACTCTTGGCAGACTTGAAATCCACCTGCCACCTCCTTTGTGTGGGAGGGACTTCATGTTGCTGGCAGTGGATGTGGATATGTATGAAAGTGTCAATGGTGCTGGCAGCACAGTGAAACCGTGGCAGATCTCCTGCTTCCCATGTGGAAAGAGTGGGAACAGCTGCTTTGCGGAGTGGATCCAAATGGTTTGTTCTTGACTCTGTCTTGCCTGTCCCAGTAAAACAGCACATCTCATCCAAGCATCACAGTCTCTTTGAAGTGTCAAAGGGACCACGTGAATTAACCAAGACTCATGACTTAGGACTTGTTTTCCTGAACTCTTTTGATTTGAAGCCAATGATAAGTCTGGTATGATTGTTTGCTCACAGTTATTAATTTAACACAGTTTCAAATTTTGTCTTTATGTCTTTGCACCTTGAACAGTCACATTGTGTTGCTACGTAGTACAAGAAAAACCTGAACGCAGCCCTGACTGGGACTGAATAATGGGATTTCCATTTCTAAGATGAAGAAGCAAGTGACTAGCATGAATAAACAAGCAAGTCTGAAAAAAAACAAACACTCATCTTGTGGATGAACATAGAAAATAGAGATGAAAAGGTATCTCAAGAAGTTATCTATACCATCCCACTCTTTACAGACAGATAAATTTTATCTCTGTCATTATTAAGTTTTCTCTGATCTCTTTTTAAAAGATTTATAATCCCCGGGCAATCTTGCCTAATGCATCACTAGCCTTATTTTTAGTAAGTTTTCCTAATGTCTAACCAAAGCCTATTTCTGCTGCAATGGAATGTCTTATTAATCGGCAATATCTTTATTTTTGAAGACTGCTCTCACATTTCTGTTAGGTTGCTCTTCACTAGAGCAAGCACTCCTGTTTGTCCAGTCTTCCCATGTAATTTGTGTTTTCCTAGAGCTCTGATCATACACATTGCTTTCCTCTGTAGCATGATGAATGTTTTATCTCTCCCAAGCACGGTGGCCCAAGCCAGGCTTGCTGAGTTCCCGCTGATCTTTTCCAATACTAAGGGAAGTGGAAGAATCCCTTCATGTATTTTATTGCCTCTATTTATATTTGTACCTCTCAGTATGTAGTTTGCCTTTTTTGAAAGAGTATGAGTATGCAACATCCAGAATATTTTTCAAGGCTGCTCCCTACTAATTTGCTCCTCAGTTTGTGTTTTTTTGCAGTGGATTATTCTTGACCAGACATAAAATATTGCATTTCCTGTTTTTAAATGGCCTCTTATTTTTTCACTAACAATCCATCTATGTAGTTAACTGGTGTGAAACTGGTTAATTGAATGCTAAGCTTATATTTCTTCCATCTTACTTTCAAATTTTTTTTTTAATTTATCATGCTGGCTTATGCCTGGGATCTATAAACCTTCAGCTTTGCTCTAATTACAGTCCCAGAGCCCAGGTACATGATGTTCATGGGCAGCCTGGATGTGGCCCCTCCACTTACACTGTTCCAGGTACGGTGTTATGATTATAGCTGTTTGACCTGTTGCACCATTGGAAGTTCAGCTTGTCCTGATAATAGTGCAGTTATGTTTACTGTCCTTGCAGCTCTGGCTATTACATCTCATTACACCATTTTAATAACTCAAACACTGACATTTGACTGACATTATGTCCAAAATTCAGGCACAGAGAAAAAGGGTTCTTTCAACTTCAGAGTCTTTTATTTATCTGTTCTCTTGAACTGCCTGTTTTCTCACAATACATTCCACACTCTGTCACAACCACTCGTGTTTTTCCAAAAACCCTGGAAGACACTGGAAGGCCCTGCTTCAGCCAGAAATTTTTTCATAAAAAACTATTTCTTATACTTCAGCACTTTCACTGCAGCAGGATGAAAGTTGTATCTTTAAAATACATTGGGTAGCATGCCTTGGAAGCACTGGCACAAATGAGACAAATGGTTTATAGCACATCAATGGTTGGGGCTGAGCCCTGGGAAATACCGGGTGCTAGGAGGGCATCATTCTCAAGTTGTCACATTCTGTCATACTGTCACTCATGACCAAGAATGTGCTGTTTTGGTGTATTTGTTTAAGAATTGAAGCATACTAACTTTCTCTATGTTTTGGACCTCACACCTGCTGAATTATCAGCTGGAAGAATATCCCAGGAGCAGCTCTACTTCACCTTACACAAAAACCTTTCCAGCAACTTACAGCCATTTGAGAAGTTCTTACGCAGCCTAGAGTAAAAAGGGTTAAGTGCAAACACCTCTCTTGCATCATCCCAGTGGAGTGCCTGGCTGCCTGACCACATCCTAGGTATGAGGAACTCAGGCAGAGTTACGTAGTCTGCTCTAAGCCACGCATCAGGTTAACAACTAAATCTGGAGCTACAGGTCTCTTGCTGTAATGGCTGGACAACATGACCTTGCTAGCAAGTTTTACTAAAACCTTTGCTGTCATCTGGGGAGTTATATTGTGATGTAGGGAAGCTAAACCTTTCTGTGAATGCTAACTTTTCCAAACTGGAAGGGCATGTGGAAAGGACGATCTGTCCCTTGCCTGAAGGCTTTGTTAGCACAAATCTTGAGGAGACTGAGACCTCATAAATTCATTATTGTTCAGGACCAATTTGAAATGCTATCTGAAAAAATAGATGTAATATCAGATCCTGAGCTGTAGAGATTCAGTATGCAAGGATGATGCTCGCACCTGGCTCCTGTAAGATGCTTAACCCACAGATAAGACCTCCTACATTACTCATTCGTTCAGCCATACTCAGCTGGCACAGAATGCTGATGTTCATGTGTGTGAGCTACATAAACATGCATGCATACTGTAATGCACTGCATAAATAAATTATGAAATACACAAAGACACACATATATATATATGTATATATCCCATGTTAAAATGGGGCTGGAACGTGCAAGATAAGGACATTGAAGTATTGACTGCTTTGTTACAAATGCAGTGCCTGAGACCTGGGTGCAGGAAAGGTCACATCTTTTTTATCCACCGTGATCACCTCAGCCTCCATTGCAATAGACATTATTAGTTTTTCTCTCAGAAGTATTTGGCCTTTTTTTTTTAAATTGGGACTGGTCTGAGTTACAGTGAGGAACATTGCTCAGTATTTGTAAGAAGCATCCATGGCTGAAAAGAATAACAATGCAGAATTATGGTGTGTGTCTTTGTACCCTGAAAAGACTAAGAAATTTTTCAAAATAATGGTAATTTACAATTAGATGGAATCTTACAGTTGAAATCCAAGTACATCTAAGCATATGATATGATTCATATTACTTGGTGTGAAACTGATGTTGTTAATTCTTTTGTAACTTGTCACAATAGAACAAAGATAGTGGGCTCTATTTTAGGAAGCATATGAATCAGTAGGAGAGCCAAAAGGAAACAAATGGATCACTGGTGAGACTAAGAATGCCTCAGAGATGTGAGCTGTGTGTCTGCTGACTCTGAGGTTGTGCAGAAAAAATTCGAGGAAAGGTTTTAAGCATGGCTAGCCACACAAAAAATGTTTTGAGCTGACAGTTTAAGGAGGAAGTGATCTTGCATACTGTCTGTCCTTCCTACGTGATTTAAAACAAAGATATGATACACAGACACTGCTTATTCTCTCACTGAACATTATCTGACAATCTTTAAAAGGTAAATCCAGCAGAGGAAGATAAATTATATGATCGAGGCATATAATTTATGCCTGAACAACCTGTATTAACTGATCAAGCAGACTTGCCTATATATTGACTATGGGGTGCTGATCATCCTAATATCACTACTGAAATGAAGAACAAAAAAATGAAGGGTTAATAACCATGGGTAATAACTCATCAACATCTGAAGCATGCAAGAATTTCATAAATGTAACAAATGCATGTTCAGTGCCATAGTCAAAATTCACGGGTCATTTCCCCTTTGGATGTTAAGAACACTTTGCTTGGCTGTGTTAGGTGGGAGGTTTGCTTCTGGAAAGGCTCTCTAATCACATGGCAAAGAAGAGAACAGTAGAAGAGTATTCCTGGCTGTACTCAGAGGTACAATAGGGTCTTTTATTACTGAGTGCTGAAAGAGAGAACAGGTTCAGGCAAGAATAGTGAAAATGCACTGGACCTCTTCTAGTACAAGAGACAAATATGAGAGAGGACAGACAATCCCACTGGAAAATATTTAATGAATGCCTCTGGGCTCAGGAGAAAAATGATTCCCCTAATGACAAGAAGAGGCATCTATCTCTGGATCTCTGCTATCTGGCACTGCAGTACAGCACTACCTGCTGTGATGCCCAACACGCTTCAGCCCAAGCTAACAATTCAAATGCTGCCACTGAAGGTGCTCTAGAAAAAAGCAGAATTATTCAGACCACTGAAATCTGTACTGACTTCCGAGAGGATTTTTATTTTGACAAGAAGAAAAGTGCAGCTAAAGCTTACCATTATTTTTTCAATCTGGCTATGATTTATAATGGCTTCCTGCCAATGGCAATTTGAAGGCAGAGTTATACCTGGTTTTGCTCTCAAACAATACGAAAAGCAGGATTTGTGTTTTGACAGTTTTGAAGGAAAATGAGGTTTTTTTCTAAAATGCACTCTGCTGAAAAGGGCAACAGATTGGATGTTTTAAGATAATAGTTCTTCTGAAAATGGAATCCCTCAACCTTTTCAGTTTGTCTTAAAGGATCAAATCCAGTAATTTCTGCCTCCTTGGATCTTTCTCAGCCAAGTCATGAGGGTTCTAGTCATGTCAAAATTGGATTCTTGAATTTGCTGAATTCATGCTGTAGAAATAGACTAACAGGTCTCTAACACCTGTTTTGCATAAAAGTCTGGAAAGGCCTGCTCTTACTCAGATTGTAATTTTGCTGTTTGGGAAAATAGCATTAGAAACTTGTGACTTATAGCAGAAACAATCAATCTATCATCTTGAAACCAGTGTGGCAGAAATCTGCACTAAATAAAGTCAGGAGAAGAAGAGAAGAAAAGTAAGTGCCTGTTTCAGTTGAGACTGATGTTTAAATCTAGAAGTCCACTTCAAAAATGGGATTGACATTTGTACAAGCACACAAATGTCAGACTGTGCTTTTTTAGGCTTGGATCTGTTTAGACTGTTCATGCTTTAAACAGCAGGTTTGAAGTGTTTGTACCTAAATTTGGACAGAAAAGTTTGGGCTCTTTGGAAGAGTAGCTAGTATCTTTTCCATAGGAAAAACAAATAAAAAGTCCAAACCAGCACAACAGTATTTCGTTGTGGTTAATCATAAACTTGAGATATTTTTAAAATTAGAAACCCTGGCTGTTTCTGCATAATGCAGTAGGACAGACCAAGATGTATCTGACAGCTGTGATCTTGCAGTATCACACAGAATCTCTTGCCATAAAGCACAGGATTTTCTGCCACAGCCAAATGGAAGCTGTAGGGCAGAAGGTTTTAGACTTCTTCTTTACTAGGGTTCAGTTCAGAGCATTGGTTTCTAACTTATCATTAAACTGACACTTCCATTTTGGTAGCTGTGCTAGACTGACCTTAAAACAATGGCACACATCAGCAAAGGTGACTGATGTGAAGGTTCCTGTACAGATACACCAGATTCTTTCTGCGTGGGAATGATAGGTGTATTTATGCAAATCACTCAGAGTGGTATCAAGCTGGTTTTTATACATTGTTTGGAAAGAATTCTTATTTATCTTTGTCTGGAGGATATATCTTGTCCCAAGTTTAGAGGAGATTATTTTTTTAGCATGTGCGAGCTTTGTTTGGTGTGGTTCTCCCTCCTGCTACTCAGTATTTCTAACACAGAGACAGATCTGCATTCTCACCTACCCTTGAAACAGGCATGACTGTGAGTAGGGCCTCTCCAGGAGGCACAACACATGGCAGTGCTTTGTTGTAAGCTCAATGCACTCATTGTAACTCGCAGGTCTTGTGGTAGGAAGGTCACTCTCTACTCCATGGCTAGACACATATTGTGCCTGCTCAATACTGCTGTAGTATTTCATCGCAGTGGGAGCCCAGACAATAGGTCATGCCTTGCATTAATGTGTAGGATCTTGAAAAATCAATACAATTCAAATAACAGGAGACTGCTGCCCAGTTGTTTACTATTCCCAGGACACACAGAGCAGCAATGGCTGTGCCATTAAGCTGCCACTGAGCACACAGAAAGTACAATGTGTACAAAGAAAGTGCTCTCTGTTAACTCATACCAATAAATCCAGAATCATGCGTGATCATGTGTTATTGGGAATATGAATGGTTCCCTTGCTGCAGAGATCTCTTCAGAATATTTTCTGTAATACAAATATAAACATCAAATTCCTCAAAGGAAAGCCAGTTTCTGAGTCAATTTTTGCGTCCAGCAAGCCCCAGACCTAAGCAACTGTATCCCTTTTGCTGAGGGCCTGCTCTAGCAACCATTAGAATCAATAAAAGGCTAATTGATTTGAAAGGCTTTGGATAAAGCATCCAAGGCCACAGCCTGCACTACTGCAATCGCCAGGAAATTTATCGTTGACCTCAGTGAGTGCAGGGTGAAATACCTGGGCTCTTGCTCAGCAGGTATTTGAGTCCACACACGTAATTTATTTCATTATGAACCATTCATATGCCTAAGTACTTGTCAGATATGGAACAAAAGTGTGATGGTTGCCAGGCTGAGAAAGAGAGTAGCTTTCAGAACTGCCTTTCTCCTGCCAACAGCAATGATATTTGAGAGAAAGAATAAGCAAGTTCATTGTTTCCACCATTTTGTTATAACAGAGAATTAAGAAATAAGTGAAATGAAAACGGAAGAATTTTAGAGCAACACTACAGAAAGAGGAGAGCTTCTATTCCTTCTCAGGGGACTTTCAAAAATATAAACAGTGACTTTTTATCTTCATTTGGAGTCTGTGTCTCGATTACAACCCAAGCTTTCCTAGGGCTTGCCTACACTAGAAATACATTATGTTAATTGATTAACATGTAATGCTTAATATAATAGTCAGTATAAACAAAGACTAAGGCTTTGACATTTTTTGTTTTTGTTGACCCAAGGTAACCCAGCTGCCAAACATGACAGTTCTTGTCTACACTAAGTGGTTTGTATCACCTTAATTAACGTGTTCTAACACTATGTAATTTTGCCATACAGATTAGTCCTTTGGGGCATTTATTCTGTACACTTAATTTTCTGTCTCGCCTATCTTGAATTTGCAGATATGCACTGCTTCTCCCCTCCCCCTTCTATCCTGAAGCCACTATCACTGAAAATTGAAGAGACTTACTAGGCATTCTCATTTCTTGCTTCAGCTTATAAACTGAAAGGTCAATCAAATATACGATTTGTTTATGTCCCTTGATAGTGCTGATATTATAAAAATAAAGTTGATATTTTAATTCAAGAACTGCTAGTTCCGCATAGAAAAGTATCATCAAATACTAGCTAATTGAAGCTTTTGCAAAAATATTACAGATTGTACAGCTAGGCAGTCTCTTGGTCAACTCACACAGCCTATTCCCAGTCAGAGGAAGGCACGTTGCAGCATTTCTCCAAAATCTACTTTCTCTATTTTGTTTTAAATAGAGAAGCATTCTCTTTACAAGAAAATCAAGGGGAAAAAAAAATAAAGAGAAAACAAAAAAGTAGACAAGAAAGATATCATTAAACATTGAGGTTAAAAGATCAAGTTTATCTGGACTCTAGCAACCAAGATACTCATGCTGCACACATAGTATTTTATTACAAAATACTATTATTTTGTAATAAACCAAGTTCCACAGCACAACTGAAACTATGAAAAATCCTAAATTGGTAGGACATTTTGCATGCAAAATGCTATTTGGCTACATATCACTGATTCATTTCAGCATCTTCTAAAGGACACAGATCTTTGCCCATCCAGCACTCACTGCAGTCTGAAGTGATTATTAACTTTCTGACATACTCAGTTATATTAAGTGACTGAAGGTGTGCGGCACAGCCACATGAGCTCTCCTTGACTGTAACTTCACTGTCCGGAAATTCCTTTCTGAGAGATGAGCAGCTGAAACAAGAAGTACTGCATTTACATTCATTGCCTCTTCTTTCTTTTTTTTTCTTTCCTAAAAAGATGGGGTAAGTAATCTAATGCATGAGCTTTCTCGGGCTTTACATCTGTGACTTGGTAACTTTACAGCCCAACTAAGGTGCTTCAGCCTAATAAATGTTGAGAGATGTGATTCTTCTCCTATACTCCGCTCCCACAGACCTCACTTGGAGTCCTGCATCTAATCCTCAGCACAGGAAGGACATGGACCTCAGTACGGGAGAGGTGTGAAGTTCCTGGAGCAGGTCTAACAGACAGCTCCAAAGTTGGTCAAGGGACTGGAGTATCTCTCTTATGAGGAAAGGCTGAGGGAGCTGGGCCTGTTCAGCCTTGAGAAGAGACAACTGAGAGGGGACCTCACCAATGTCCATCAGTCTCTGAAGGGAGGGAGTCAAGAGGATGGACCAGGCTCTGCTCAGTGGTGCTGGGCAATAGGACAAGAGGGAATGGGAAGAAACTGATCCACAGGAATTTCCACCTGAACATGAGGAAAAACTCCTTTATTTTGTGGGTGCACTTGAACAGGCTGCCCAGAGATGCTGTGGAGTCTCCCTCACAGGAGATACTCAAGAACCATCTGGACACAATCCTGTGCCATGTGCTCTGGGATGGCTCTGCTTGAGCAGGGAGGTTGGACCAGATGACCCACGGTGCTCCCTTCCAACCTCACCTGTCACCTGATTCTGTGACCTGTTGGAGCAAGTTCAGAGGACTGATACCAAAATGATTGGAAAGATGGAGCACCTCTCCTGTGAAGACTGAAAGTTGAGATTGCTTAGCTGTGAGAAGGCTCCAGGGAGACCATACAGTTTTTCACGGTGAGGGTGGTGAGGCACTGGAACAGGTTTCCCAGAGAAGCTGCGGCTGCCCTATCCCTGGAAGTACTCAAGGCCAGGTTGGCCACAGGAGCAGCCTAGTCTGGCGGAGCTGTCTCTGTCCACAGCAGAGGGCTCCGAGCCGCCACCACGGCCCCGTTCCCCGCCGGCCCGGGGCACAGCCGGGGGGCGGGGCGAGGGGCGGGGCGGAGCAGCCGGGCCACGCCCCCTCTGCTCCCCGCCCGCCCGTCACGTGCGTTAGCGACAGGCGGCGGCGGCGCCCATTGGCGGAGCGGCGGGGGGCGTGGCCG
>VWZS01000481.1:881872-995334 GCA_013397075.1 Rhabdornis inornatus
GCGCCCATTGGCGGGGCGGGGGGGGGCGTGGCCGGCGGCTGGTCCGTCAGCTGCGCCGGGCCCTGACAACAAAGGGCTCCGCGGAGGCGGCCAGGAGCGGTTCTGGGCTGCCTGCGGTCTGGGTAAGTTCGCTTTGCGGGGAGCTGCGGGCACCAAGCGGCTGCCGGTGTCCCAGGTGTGATGGTCTCCCGCGGTCGGAGCAGTGGAAGGCAGCGGAGGCCCCGTTTTCCCGTGCGACCATCCCGGCTTCTCTCCGCCGGGAAGGCGCCGAGGCCGGGGTCTTCTGGCGTTTTCCCGGCTGTGGAGCAGGTGGTGGTCTTATCCGCCCGCCCTCGGACAGCCTCGGGAGCGCAGCCGGGAAGGTGCGCAGCTGCCGGGGCTCTGCCGGGTCGCTGGACGCGGCTTTGTGGAGCCTCCTGGTGGCGGTCCGGCGGTGGGGGCGCGGGGATCGGCGGCTCGGCTAACAAGGGGGTTGCACTGGAACTGGGAGGTGTCGTTTTTTGGTTGTGTCTTCTTTTTGCTTAGCACATATCCCATCTCTTTTGCTAGGTTAGAAACAAAGAAAAAGAAAAAAAAACTTTTTTAGTTGCAGCGATACTGCATTGTTGACATTCATTGGATGTGTTATCTATAACAGCCTCTTAATCGTTACTGTGGCTGAGTCAGTTGTTCCCAGGCTTGTGTTTTCCTGCAGCTGACAGTTCCTGTCTAGGAACCTCTCTCGGTGTCTGTCCTGCTTTCCTTCCCGGACGATGGCCCTTGATAACAGCCTAACTTCTCTTTTGCTGTCTGACTTGCACAATAGCACACAAGCGTGGCCTTTTTAAAGGCGCTTGTCCAAAAGGATGTCAAAGCATCAACCACTTTCTAAATGTGCCGTGGTTTTAAGCTCAGCTGGAGATGAAACAAGGACAAAATGATTCAGATGTTTTTTTGGATCCTCCTTGGGGTGGGGGAAGGGAAAAATGGGACAAACTGCTTTTGATCTACGGAGAGTAATTTGTGGGTCAAAAGCTGAGGTTTGTTTCGCTCACATTCTCAGGAACAGTGATCTCTTATTTGTAGAGGTTAATTATTTTATGTTGTTATGATGCCTTGGGAGCCTTTCTAGAGGAGTGTGAGCTCTCATCTTGCTCCACTCTGTGCACAGAATACAAAGACAGCCTCTGCCTGAAGGTACCTCCAGGCTTGATCTAGGAAGGAGGCAAAACACATGTGTGGGAGTACAGGGAAAGCCAGTGCTGATCAGCAGCCGTGCAATGGCTTACTAGTTAGCCTAAAGAAAAAACAAACTAATTTTTTCATAGGCCTGGTGCCAGGAGAGAGTTAGGGAAGGATGTGGAAGGTAACTGGAAAACTACAGACTTCAAGCTTTCACTTAGAGTTCATTTCCTTGTCCGTAGTAAGCTCTGCCTATAACTGAAGCACTCAAACCTTCTCGAGAAGGTGCTTAGGAACACTGCAGGCATTTGGCATTTCCTTAAGTAACCCATCCAGGGCTTAGCAACCTTAATGGTTAAAAGTGTTTCCTGCTAGTAACCACTGAAAGTTGAACTTTGCTGCTGCTTAAAGCCACTTCTGCTTGCTCTGGGAATAAAAGAAGGCAATGAATATTTGCCTCTTCATATAATTGACTACTGTTGTAATTTTTTTCTTCCCTCTATTAAGCTTTCCAACTTTTAAAATTTTGTTGATTTTCTTTAGACTTCTGATCATTTTTGTAGCTCTCTTTAGGAGAGACCTGATGTTTCATTTTCAAATGTGGTACTTAAAAATAGACCTGTATTACTGTTGCAGCTGAGCCTGTTGTTTCTAGTCCTGCAGTCAGTCTTTTCTCTTGAGGAGCTAGAGTGCATAACTTCATGAGTTTTACTGTACCTCTTCATATTGCTCCTGAAGACTACTTTAAATTCTGCTCCTATCCTTCTGTGCTGTCTGAATAAGGAGGAAGCTGCATAAATGTATACAGGAGCAGTGCTGCATGGAGCAAGTGCTTGTCCTTAACCTTGAACAAGTGGGTGATGGAGTCTGGTTTCCTGGGATAAGATGACACAGGAGGCCCAAATGACTCTTCAGTATGGCCTGACAGTTCTAGGGTGAAGCAGGGTATACTGGCCTATATATAAACAGTATTCTTTATGGGTTGTATCTTTTAATACCTGGGTTTGTCTACTGTCATGTATCTTGCTCCCTTTCTGAGTGCAGGCACTCATACTGTCTTACATGGATATATTCTTTTGAGTTTACTTATCAAACAGGTATTTAATCTGTAATAATTCTGACCTGCTGTCATGATTCAAATATTGCTGTGGGCAAAAATAACTTGTAGTTAAGTTGGTGAATATTTTCCCCATAATTTTTACTTTTTCACCTGCTTTAATGGATTCTATTTATTGGCTTATACATAAATATCAAAGGCTGTGAGTGTGCTGATCTGAGGTGTTTAAACATTCAGCTTCTTGGTACTAATACAATTTTTCATCTTAACTGCCAGATGCAGAGGTCAGGTTTGTGGTGACCAATTACATGTAGATTTAGGGGAGTGAATTGAGAAATAAGCACTGGGTTTAGTTAAATATATTCCATACTTTTCCATGTTCCTTGGACTTAGGATACATGACTAGTTGGGTGGTTGCTGTGAAAATGATCTCACTGGTAACTCTGTGGTGTACTTTGAACCTGAAGACAGGATGTGCCTTGCTACTGTGTTAACTTGTAGTCAGCAGCCCTGATATGTGTATCATGGAGCAGAGGAGAAACACTGCTTTGGGCTTCCCTGGGAACCCTCACAGGGGCTCATCTGTGTCAACATGAGATGAGTTATCTGGAGCAGAAAACATGCCCTTGCTTTTGGTGTCTCTCTGACATGGAGGAAGACAGAGAGGGAGCTGGGGGAGTGTGGACACAAGAGTCCTGTACAAGAATCCTCTCCTCCCTTAGCAGAAAGTGGGACTGACAGCTGAACAGACCTTTTCTTGGGGAGGAGGTCTGAGACAAAGGCAGTCAGCTCCCAGGAGAGACCTAGGATTGGGGTTTTTGTGTGTATCTAGCTGGGAGGGGAGGGTGAATGCCAGTGAAGTTGCCTCTCCTCTTTGGGGAAGAATGTTTGCTGGTACCTCAGACTGCACTAACAAGGGGCTTTTAATTTGTTTCTCTAGGGATGTTACCTGTGGTTTTGTCATTAAGATCCTTGTCATTTTTTACAGGTTTCATGTAAACTGTTTACAAGTCATGCTTTTGCATGTCCCATACCTAAGCTGATAAAGCATCTATGCACTTTAATCTCAAGTCTGTGCCACTCTGCTAGTAGTGTGAGCTGTGCCTTGAACCTTGGATATAAAGACTTACCAGCCAAAGTCTTGTTCCTGCCTTAGTAATGTTCCAGAGGTTAAATAACATGCTCATGGGAGAGATTGATAGCTTGTCCAGCCAAAAGCCAGAGTTCAGTGAGAAAGAAGATGACGAATGGATTCTGGTTGACTTTATAGGTAAGATGTCTGTCAGACATAAGTTCTGCTTTTGTCTTGCTCTGGCTTTTGCTTGTCTTACTTCCATGTGAACAAACCCGTAGCTTGGGGAAACTTTATCTTAGCAAAACCAGTGTGGGATTACTGTGTAGGGTGTCGTCCAAACAAATGTTACATGTTGTGTAAATTGGTGAGAAAAATGATGTCAGATTTATAAGCCTGACACAGGCTTCAGCAGAACCACTTGTACAAATAAAATATATTTGACTTATTTTGCAATTATATAGCTTTACTGATAACAGTTGCTTCACATGTCTAACATGGCTTGTCTGGGAGCTCCTTTTTCCCCTCCCCTGCTTTTAAAAACTTAAAACTTGTATATGTGCTGACAGGGCTTTTTAAATTTTTTCTTTGATTTTTTTTTTTATTTTTTTTATTTTTCATATCCCATTTCTGGCTATCTGCAACTGTGTTTTTGACCTCCTGCGATCACCAACATCCATGGGTTCCTCTCCACTGATGAATGGTCCCCTACAGCAGACACTTGCACAAATTGCTCTGTGGAGGAAGCAGACCTTGTTGAACCATCAGCCACGGACAGCTCGCCTGTCTTCTCTTGTTTATCGTCGCCCTTGGAACACTTGCCGGAGGCCAGCGAGTCTTGCTTCATCCAGTTTGAGTCATGTCCTATGGAGGAGAGCTGGTTTATTACCCCTCCCCCATGTTTTACTGCAGGTGGATTAACCACTATCAAAGTGGAGACCAGTCCGATGGAGAACCTCTTAATAGAGCATCCCAGCATGTCTGTGTATGCTGTCCACAACACCTGCCACAGCCTTAATGAGACTGGATGTGGGGATGAGGAGTTTCACAGCCCAAGTAGTCCCAGGTATGTCTGAATTCTCTTGTTGAGGAGCTCTGGTGCTGAAAATATCTGGTTTCTCCTTGATTAGCTTAGACACTTACTACTGAATTTCCCAGCTTATTTCAGGGTAGGTGAATAAAGCATGAATACCACATAAAGTGTGTAGAGTGGTCAGGCCTGCTCAGAAAAATGTTATACAAGATGGCCGTGTTGGCAAACAATTGGGTATGCATTTTGGCACTAGAGTGAATATTTATGGAGCCTTATTACTCCCTTGCAGAGTGTGTTCCAGTCCTGTGCAAACTGGTGGCAGTTAACTGTATAGCCAGTAACATAGATATGAAAGCACTTTGCCCCCTTCACAGCTTTGTGTGTTTTTCATAACTGCTAGTCAGTAGTCTTTCAGTCACCTTGTGAGATGAAACATAGAACTTTAATGATCCTGGCAGAGAAGTGGCTTAGGTTTAGATGGGAGGCTTCTTAGGGTTTTTTATCATTCCTCAACCTAGTGATAGATAGGGACAAGATTAAATTTACCCACAAGTGGCTTGTGGAGCAAAAACAAACTGAAAGATTCCGCAAAACTTAGTCCCCTCAATGTGAAAATCCGAGCTGCAGACTTCTACTTTTAGCAAAGTAAGAAGTACTTTTTTGTTTTGGGTCCTAAAAATCTATCCATGTGCCTATTGTACAGGCATATTTGCCATGCACTGCCATTCTTTGGTGTTGGCGTATGTAGCTATACCAGTATAGTAAACATGGCTGTATGCAAATAGAGTATAAATAGAGTATTTCTTTTCATACTGTCAAATGCACTTCCCTTGTGTTCATTGGTTTTGAAATAATTGGGTGTATTGTGAATCCTGGTTAATAAGAAAGACTGACTTTTCATACCATCTAGTTCTTAAGTTTAGAAACAATAATACTAAAGAAAAATATCACAGTATACTAAGCTTTGGTATACAGGAAGAAACGAGTATGGGGTTGAGTTGCTGTAGGTATTGACTTACCTCATCAGCCCCTTTCCATATTTAAGATTTTAGTTCAAAGAAACAGATGACTTTGAGATGACATGCTGCTGTATAATGTTGAAGTATAGTGCTGATACTATTGATCTTGGCGTGGGATTTGTATAATTATTTAGGGAGGACAGTTTATGATGTTAAGCATCAGGGGTCTAGCTTAAGTTGGGGGAAACTATGAGCTGACAGCACCTTTAAAATGAGGGTCTGAAGGAATCTGCAAGAGTGTACTGTAGGCTGCAAGGCACACCCTAGCAAAAGACAGTAAGCCACTTTATCTAAAATGCCAATTTGCAGTGCATAGTAACACTCAAAAGTTGGATACTGCCTTTTAAGTCAGTTGAACTGGGGATACTGATGTGAATTCATACAGAGAAGAACCCTGTCTTGTATTATACAGTACAGTTAAGCTGCTTTAATGTGTAGGGAAGCTAGAGGTGTGCTCTTCAGCTGATGTGTCATTTTCTTCACACTGAACTCTGTGCTGTTGCTTTGTCAGAGGATCTAGGCTCTTGTACAGGGTATTGTGACAACTGGGATGAGATTTAAGTCTAAAGCTGAGGTAGACTGCTGAATTTGGGAACATTGGTTACACTGATATTGCAGTAAGTTTCAAAAGCTGTTATGAAGTCTCTAGTGGTTTAATGGTTGGCCATTTAATATTGTAGGGCCAAGAAAAGCTGCTTAAGGCACACTGGCACAGTAAGTACTACTGTTTTGGAACAGTGCTTTTTGTTTGATCAGGCTGCTAGCAACACTGCTTCCTTTAGAGCCTTGTCTGCCAAAGCAATACTGGTTTTAGGACTAACCTTTGTGCCAAATGATTACTTGATCAAGCCTAACTACATCTGCTTTAACAAGCCAAAATGCTAAGTGCAGAAAAATTACTGAAATAATTGGGTTGGGGGTCTGAAGCCTTTAATGTTTCTTGGGAGGTGTGGTTCTGTAGCTCAATGAGCAGGACACTTCTGCTTTCTAGCAAAATAGACACCGGAGGCACAGCAGAGAATGTATGTAGTGATGGTCTGGCTTAAGACACAGCCTCTCTATCATACTGTCAAATGGAATTTTAGAGAGTCATCAACCCTGTTCTCTCAGTGCATGGAGCTTACTCGTGCCAGCCTACCAGATGCACCTAAGGTACCAAAATGCTGCCTTTTGGAAGAGTAGGTTGCTGTTTAGCTAATTTAAATTACCTCTGCTATCCCAGTGTCACTTTATGATGACAAATAGAAGTGTTGGTTTGCAAACCATTGCTGGAAGGGTATTTGATAAGAAGGGAGGAAAACCTTAAGTATCTTCAGCCAGCGAGTTTAAACCAGTCCTTCTCCTTTTGTGGAGGAAATATTTTTTCACTTTAAATTCCTTTCAAAGCAAAAGGATGTTGTATAAACTTCCCTATTTGTCAGATTAGTCATATTTTTCCATAACAAAACCACAGCAGTTCGTATTAACAGTTGCTGCCCTTTGCTATCTAAGGGTATACTTAGGAAATACAGGTTGCAATAACTGTGGTGTGGCTTCCTGGCTCCTTAATAGCTTACCCCAGAAAGGCTTCACTTGCAGTTCCACCTCCAGCACTGTTGGATGTACTAAGGGATCACTCCACATAGAAAATAGTAGTCCCATATTTGCAGGTACCCTCATGTAAATTAAACTGGTGTAATCTGCAAAGAATGTATTTATAAGGCATTATGAATTCATTTGTTCTTGTTTTTCACTTATTTTTTGCTTGATCTTTCAAGTGCTATGTTTAGGACAATATCCAGTGAATAAACAGGGGAAGACCAGCATGTCACATATGACTGTTCTGCAGTCTCTAGTCTTCAGTCAGTCATATCAAGCTAACTGAGGATCCAAAAGCAGGATTAGGATATTTAAAATAAGAAAAAAGTAGAAGGGAGGGAGTATTCCCTTGATAACAAGGAGCATTTCCCTCCAGTGTGGAGTGGGAGGAGGCAGAAGAGCTTACTTTGTCAGGCACCTGCAGCTTCCCAGAGTAAGCCTACAAAGGGTGTGCCATGGCAGACCTGACTTATGTCTACAGAGACATCATAAAATAATTGCAAGTTAAGCTCTTTCAGAAGAGACTTTATCATAAAGTCATGCTAGTGTTGAAAGATAGACTTCCCAAGAGACCTCTTGCTCATGCCTGGGCAAGTTCCTGGTCTTGCAAACATCTTTCCTGGGCACCACTGCTCAGTTGACAGCTGGCTGTTAGGCCCTGAGTGGGGAGCGAGAAGGCAAGAAACTCTGCCATTGGTTTCACACCAGCTCTAGCACTCAGATTAGGGTTTTGCGTTGCTTTTTAAATGGCTAGGCTATTTTTAACTTTACTTTGGAAGTTTCAGGAAATGCCAGTGATTGTTCTATCAAGTAGGAAGTCCTTTTTCAATATGTCAGTCACTGCTTGCATAGGCTGCTGGTTTGTTTTTCACTGCATGATAAAGCAAAGGTTGGCCAAAACTGCTGACTCACTGCTGATGAAATTTAGGGGGTTGGTTGAGGAACAATCCTTCTAAGTTATTTCTCATGTGTGTCACAACTGGCCTACCTTTCCATTCCTCTGGATGAACATTGTTTGGATTTACTTGTGTGGCTGATGATTGAAATGCACTTTTGTTAGTGTGCTTCTGTTTTCAGGCTGAACCACCTATGTTCAAGATAATTTTAAACCAAACTTTGCCTAGTGGATAACTCTCAAGTCTTGTAAAGCTGGAGCATTGTGACACACATTGCCTTATTTCTGATTTTTATTGCATCTTGGGCTTTGGGAGGTGGTGTGGGGAAGAAAGAGCACATAGAGTAAAACACCAAAAGTCCTAAGGCTGTTGTGGGGTCCTCACACAGAAAGTGATTTAGCAGTAAGTGGCTTGACCTCACCTCAGCCCAAATCTTTGTCCAGTAGAATAAGGGTACCCTTTTGAAGTGCTGGATGTTGATGTCCATTTTCTAGCCTTTATTTTGCTTGTGTTTCCAAAGCACCTCAGTGGTGACTGATACCTACTTGTTACATTTCTAGACTGGAGGCCCGAAATGAAACAGGACAGCGTGTTCACTGCTATGTCACGGCTCTTGCTACTAGTTCAACTTTTCTGGAAAAAAACAAGAGCTTTCGTCCTACCCACTGGATAAAAGAGCATAATGAAAGACACTATCTCAACAGAAACAGTCTCCGTCGCCAAAACCTTACCCGGGATTGCCACTCTCGGCAAATCAAGCACAACGGACTGTTTGTTCACCAGCCTTGCCAGCGTCAGTTCAATTACTGATGGTTCTTGTGGTTTTGATCTATGGTCTAATTGTTCCTTAGGTTGCTCTTGTTTTTATGTGTAGGTTAAGTGTGGTCAATCTGAAGCTGATCGTCAATCCCTCAAACACAGTTGTAACTAGTGTTGCATTATTTTCAAAAGACATATAAATCTCCAAACATCTTGCATCAAGTTCTAAATGTTGATGTTAAATATCAGTGTCTTGGAAGCCTATCAGTACTATAGTTTGTGTGCTGTTTTATAAACTATGATGTATAGGTGGGTTCTTAGTTGGTATTTTAAGGAAACTTAACTGAGATGGAAATCAGTTACATTTTGCATTAATCAAAATGGAGTTAGAAAACTTGAGGTTAGCCATGTGCTTTAATGACCAGTACTTGACAGCTTGTGTATCTGTCTGTATTCAGCATATATGATTATTTTCTAACAAGGAAATACTATAGCTGCCAGTGGATATTACATAGCTGCGTTGAGCTGTTTCAAGAAGGACATCTTATCTAAATTCCTAGAACTTACTTGTGTTAGTGAGGTCTGTGTAGGTGAGCTGGGTGCTTGATATGGATATTGAAAGAGGGTTAAATGTCCCACCAATATTATTACAGTACAATATGGTACTGGTGTTAAAGATATAGTACCTTACAGTGGAGTGGGAAGAAAAGTGAACTTTTGGGTGTAATGTGCAGATGCACAACACAGAACTGAACTGGGTTTTACTAGGTAAAGTTTGAGTCTCTAACTATTTCTGTCTTTGAAGCATGTATTCCCCCTACCCTATCTCATTTAATCTCTAGTCTAGTTAAAGGAAAAAGATGGTGGATTGACCATTCTTTTAATCCTATCTGTAGCTGACTGCTCTTCAAAGAAGTCAGGCTGATGGACAGCTATTTGAGCTACAAATTTCTATTAGATTTTTTGTCTAATAAAGATTTTCTCATATTTACAGATTGAGAGTAGCTCGGAAGTAGCTAGAAGGAAGCTTTTATTTGAAGTTCTCCTAATTTTTTTCTCTCTATGAAAGTGAAATCCAAGTTGATGGGGACTGGAAATGAAGGGCAGTGTGAGGCAGGGAGAAGTGGATACTGAGCTAAACACAGCAATAACAGTGTATAAAAATTGATTGATCAGCCGTGGTTGTTCTTCTAGCCCTTTGGAGGCAGGAGGACTGGATAGCAATTCTATGGACCAACAGGAAAGAAAAGCCATTCAAAACTATCAAGTAGTTTTCTTAAGAACACTGTGCAAGATGTTTTGGAAGTTGGCAGGCACTGCCAACTACAACTACAGGTAAAGTTCACCTGTTAACAAAAGCTGTGTTACACAGCAGCCAATGATATGCTGAACCCTGATAGATCAATCTGGGAAGTGGATTAAATGGATATGGAAGTAAGAAAGCAGAAATCTGCACTGAAAGAAAGGAAAAAGTAAAAGTAAGTTTATCTTCCTTTTTGCCAGTGCTTAATGTGACTTGCTGTTTTCCCTAGTGTTTAGTGCCTAGGGCAATACAGTGTTAACGTTACACTCAGCTGTGTCTTCCAGTAGTCCTTACACAGAAGATGGTATAAGGAGTCTTTGAAAGAAGGCAAGGTCAATAATGTGAATTGTTCCAGACCTATGAAGTATTTAAACTCAGCCAGATGCTTCGATTTCACTGAATCAAAACCCCAGCAATTCAGATTGACCTTGATGTAGTGGTACTGTTGTATGTTCTGCAGCTGGAAGTGTTGTGGGACCTACATAGCATACAGGGAACAGCATTTATAACCTGTGTTTCACTGCAGATGTGGTGCTTCACTGCAATTAATGTCACAAAGGGATGTTGAAAATAATTAAATGTATAAAAGCAAGACGTGCTTTCCTGGATGCACTAGTTTTTTGGTGGGGGGAGGGGGTTGACAAATTGAATTCACATGGTCACTGAAGGAAAACAAAATTGATCACATCATGAGTTTCCAAAAGAGATATTTTGTTACTGCTTTTTAGCAGTATGTGCCTATGTCCATACAACAATTCTCTTGTGGTCCAAATACTTTGGTTTATCTGCAAATAGCTGTTAGTTTCACCAGTCTCTTACCTGTTCACAAGTACTCTTACTTGCCTCAGATTGTCTACCTTTATCACTCCGACTTTTTGTCTA
Organism: Rhabdornis inornatus; assembly: GCA_013397075.1. Classification (NCBI taxonomy): domain Eukaryota; kingdom Metazoa; phylum Chordata; class Aves; order Passeriformes; family Rhabdornithidae; genus Rhabdornis; species Rhabdornis inornatus. Next base: position 892,633 of record VWZS01000481.1, read on the forward strand.
GCTTAAACTTCCTTATTCTTGCTGCCAACTTTCTAGCTCAGGAAAATTCTTTGCTTTCCTGTATTACTTTTCTTTATATAGAAGTAACTACTTTCCTTCAGCTTTAATTTTCTTAAAGTGCAATGAAGGAAGATGGAGTCTCCACCTCCCTGTGTTGGAAGGAGTAAGTAATCCCTTAACTCCTAATAGGGAGATGGAGCGGAGAGTTTAAGGCTCCCAGGCATTAAAATGAGAGCCTTGGTCTGTTCTTCTCAGTAGGCAAGTTAAATGCAACTTTAGACTGCTCCTAGAATTGGGAGATACTGATCTTTTTATACTGCATTACTAGATGACTTTCTGGTGATGAAAACCTATATCTTTCAGGATATAAACTATTTTGTTGCACAAAGCTGTGCTTCTCAATTTGTAATATTGGAAACCATATTATTGTGTGAGATAGTACTACATCAATGGCTTTTTGTTAATTTGTTTTACATATTTATGTTGGTCTAGCCCTGTTTTGTGCCTGGAGCTATTGGGCAACTAGATTTGTTTTGGTTTTCTGTTTTAATAGTGAGCTGTGTGGCTTTTTATATGGTTTTTTGAATTGTATTAAAGTGTGTGTTTTTTCTTGTAAAAGTGGAGGCCTTGCACTGTCTCATACTGATTGATATTCATGAATCTTGCAGAAATTGTATTTTCATATGTATTGGTCAATGGACAGATTTGCATTTTAAACTGTGCCTTCTACACAGCAAACTTGAAGATTCAAAAGGGACATTTCAGTTGGGATTAATACTGTACATCAGTCTATGCATATATGGCAGCTTTTCTCCAGAGCCACTTCTCTATTTGTAGCAGTCCTTTTGATATGAAAGAATGTGTGGCTCTTATTTTTAATAGCTTAACACAAGCTGAAAACAGACAAAATACAGCACTTTGCCAAAAAAAAGTAGCATTGCTTAACCAGTGTGTATTTACTGAAGTGATCTTCTGTATTTTGTTTTCATAGTGTGTTCTGCGCACTGTGGAGAAACATGATCTTAACTCTCAATAAAAAATGGCCTATTAAAATTGTCAGTCTGTTCTTTAAATGTTACAGGTTAGTGAAAATCCAGGTGCCTGAGCATCTTGTTCAGGTGGCAGGTACAACTACTGAGTGTCTCAATGCTTGCTGCAGTACAGCAGTTGCTCTGGGACTTGGTTTGCATTGCTGATCAGGTGATAATGTGCATCCGAGCAGTGTTGCACACCTCTGCTGACTGCTGCCTTTCCTGATCAACATGCAGGAACTCTGTAGGTGAACAGGACAGAGATGAAAAATACATGAAGTGTGTGTGGGGTGGGGGGACTTTTTTCCGTATCTTGGCTGAACCTTTCTTGTTTCAACTCATGCCCCACTGCCTATCATTTTTCCTGCCGTGAACCACCATGAAAAAATCTGTATGGAAAGCTGCTGGTACAGGTATCCTATGATACCTGGGGGTGTCATAGGGGGCAGAGATGCTGTGCAGATGCCTGGGGATGGGGTTAGGGAAGGCAAAGCAAAGCCACCTGCAGCTGAACTTGGCAAGGGACATGGAGGACAACAGGCCTTCCACAGATACACCAGCTGCAAAAGGAGGATCAGAGGAAGTGTGGGCCTGCTGCTAAGTGGGACCAAAATCCATGTCACCAAGGACATGGAGAAGTCTGAAGTCCTCCATGTCTTCTTTGCCTTGGTGTCTACTGGGAAGACCACCCTTTGGGATTGCAGGCTCCTGATGCCTGTGGGAAATGCAAAAGCAATGAAGATTCTCATCCAACCCTTGGATGAGAAGTCTCAAGGTAAGAAATGCTTAAAGAAATGCACTGTATACAGTTTTATGGGATGCACCCATGATTGGTGAAGGAGCTGACTGATGTCTTTGTGAAGCTGTTCTTAATTGTCTGAAAGGATTTGGCAATAGACAGGATGCCTGAGGGCTGGGGAAAAGAAAGTGTCCTTCCTATCCTCAAGGCAGACAAGAAGATATGGGGGAGCAAGACTGTTCCCTTGATGTCCGGGAAGGTAATAGAGCAAATAGTCCTGGAAACCATTTCCAAAATGAACAAGAAGGTGACCAGTAGTAGTCAGAATGGACTTATGGAAGGAAAAGCATGCCTGATGACCAGATAGCCTTCTACACTATTGAGCCTTAGATGGCTGGCTCAGTGAATGAGGGGAGAGTGGTGGATGTTGTTAATCTTGCCTTTATCAAGGCTTTTGACACTGACCTCCATAACATCTTCCCAAAGCAATGAATTATAGACTGTGTGAAGCAGATGGTGAGCAGGTATGTGGAGAGCTGGCTGAACCCTGTGTTCAAAGTGCTGTGATCAGTGACATGAAGCCAAGCTGAAAGCTTGTTTTTACTGGTGCACCCTATCAATGCAGGATCTTTACACTGTTTGAAACCTTCATTAATGACCTGGGTCACAGGGCAAAGTTTATGATGCACTACAGGGCTGTGCTGCTATTCAGAAGGACCTTAACATGGACAAATGGGCTAATAGGAACCTCATGGAGATCAGTATGGGGAAATATGAAATCTTGTACCTGGAGGAACAAAAAAAACCCAGGCACCAGGCCAGCTGTCTGGAAACTATCGTGGCAGAAAGGGCCCTGGGGATCCTGGTGGACACAAAGTTGAGCATGAGCCAGTAGTGCATCCTCATGGCTTTAGAAACTCAGAGCTTCCCGGGCTGCATCAGGCAGGGTGTTGACAGCGAGGGGAAGGAGGTGATCTTGCCCCTCCACCCTGGGCCATCCACCCTGGGCCAGTGAGACACATCTGAATGGCATGTCCAGTGCTGAACTCCCAGTAGGAGAAGGCATGGATGTACTAGAGGGTGTCCAGTAAGAGGCCAGGGAATAATAGGATTGAAGACTGAAATAACTAGGAGAGGATGAGAGCTGGGATTGTTTAGGCTGGGGAAGAAAAGTCTGGGGAATCTTGTCAAGGTGTATAAACAACTGAAGTGGGCAATAAAGACAACAGAGCCAGACTTCTCTTCTGGTGCTGCCTAGTGGAAGGACAAAAGGCAGTGTGTGCAAGCTGAAATACAGGAAATCCTTGGTTGTAAGAAATGCCTCAGTAATCTTCTCCACGTTGTCATTTTGGCTTTTTCTGAAACTTTATGAATGAGTGGGGCTTTTTGCCTTCAGTCATTGGAGTTCCTTGATCTCTGTGGCTTTCCAAAGATCATGGAGAGTGGCCTTGAAATGACATCAGCCAGCTCTCTCAGCTGAGACATTGGATATAGGTTTCCATAAATTTGTATGGGCTGAGTTGTTACAAGTAGTTTCTGATTTAATTCTCACCCACCAAACAAGTAGGGTGACAAAATGATCTATTTAGCTGACAGCAGTGAAAAGGTATTTGTGCAACAAAGCATCCATCTTCCCTGAGCAAGAACTGAGCAAAATCTTTCTCTTTGAAATGTAGATTTTGTCCTATACATTTATCAAAGCAGCAAGTCTATGCTGAGAGCGGTACAGTATTCTTCGGGAGAAAGTTTGATCAATTATGCTTGTATTTTTGTATCTATACAGATAACCTAACATAGTTAAGCTGATAGTGTTCCTTTTGGGGGTGCTTATTTCAGATCTGATGCAACTTTTAAAATTTGACTTGGACAGTCTCCAAAACACCATGAACTAGTGTTTTTTGAAACTTCTCTGTGCAGAAGCAAAAATGTTTGCATGAAGTGTTGCATCAATGTAACTATTGGCTTAAGTTGTCACTTTACATTTGAGTTTTTCTGTCTATATAAATCCTTGTATGTCTCGGATAGAGTGCCTTCATCAGTGTTAACTGTCAGCGAGAACCATAATTACTATACTGTTTCCTCATCAAGTTATTCAGTATCTGCTTTCTTTGTCTCATTGACTTCTTGTGCATGTTTATAGCCACAAAATATTGTGACTGTTATTGAGTGATACTTGCAAGGAAGGCTTGGGCTTTTTGGAATATGTAGGAATGATTCATCAAAAGAATATGCTGATGCTGCTGTGGCACTGTTGTTCCCATGGTGTGGTCATGATCTACCAGTCTTAGAGTAAATGAGACTGAACTGAGACTTAACAGGATACATTTTGCAGCCATGCTGTTCTGGAGTTACTGCTATATAGCTAATACTTCAGAAGTCTCTTGACTTGTTCAAAAGTTCCATGGGCAGACTGATAGACAAACACTCAAACACCTTAATAAGGGATATAACTATTGTAATTTCATGAGTAAGCTAAGGAAAACGAATAACAGCAAAAAAAAGTCCAAACAGATAGGAGTAACAAAACTAGGCTGGTGTCCAGGAGCAGGCTTCAGATCTCAGCTTGCAGACATGGGCTGTGCCACAAGTCTATACTTTTTCCTCTACAGACTTCAAATTGTCGTGTCCAAGCAAGGCAACTTAAACAGTATAATAAAAAAATACCATTATGCACAAAAATTAATCCATCAGAGGGCTAAAAGAATCTTAGATTCCCTGAAATGGGCGTCTACAGAGAATCAGCAGCAGAGAAAGTTGGAAAAGAGAAGAGGCCTTAGCCTTCTGGGATGTGTGGTTATCAGCCAAGATCTGTCTATTTTTGCAAGGTAAACAAAGGAGATGAGATCTTAATTAAGAAAGGGGGGACTGGCATGGGCAGAAGTATCCCCTTGTCTACTCTCAGCAGTGAATTTCAGTTCTAGCTATTCTATCTACAGTGTGAGACTGAGGAATGATTGATAGGCCAAAGTCAGTGGTCTGAGATTCAGTAAGACCAAGTTCTGGGTCCTTCACTTGGATCACAATAACCCCATGCAGTGCTACAGGCTTAGGGAAGAGTGGCTGGAAAGTGGCCTGTCAGAAGAGGACCTGGGGGTACAGGTTGACCTGGTTAGATGGTTACAGGCTCTTTGGGAGGGTTAGACATGGCAGAAGAGGTAGGGGTTGGCACTGTATGTAATGGAAGGGCTGGAATGTGCGGAGCTCACGGTTGGCAATGGCACAGTTGAGAGACTTTGGCTAAAACTCAAGGGGCAAACAAACAACGAGGATGTCATCATGGAAGTGTATTATAGACCTGCCAGACAGGATGATAACATCAACAAAATATTCTTTGTAGAACTAAGGGACACTTCCATAGCAACTGCTCATGTCCTTATGGGGAACTTCAACCTGCCAGAAATTAACTGGAGCATCACACAGGTGGTACAGCCTAGGCCAGAAAATTCCTAAAAGACCTGGATAACAATTTTATGGAGCAGGTACTAAGGAAGCTGACTCAGAAAGGTGCCCTCCTTGATCTGCTGCTTGTCGACAGAGCGGACCTTGTGAGTGACATGGTGACTGGTGCCATCTTGGCCACAGCAACCATGAGTTTAAAATCCTGGTTGACAGGAAGAAAAGTGCAAAACCTCAACTCTGGACACGAGGAGAGCAGACTTCAGGCTGTTCAGTGAACTAGTACGAAAAGTCTTCTGGGAAAGGTTTTAGCAGTGCTTGGGGCTGTCAGTGCTGGTCACTTTTTAAACATCACTTTCTAGGGGCACAGGAGCAGCAATTCCCGTGTCAGCAGTCAAGGGAGTTGGTTGAGTCACCGTTCCAGGACATGTTCAAGAAAATGGCTGGATGTGTCACCTAATGCTACGGTTTGGTTGACAAGGTGATGTTCAGCCAAAGGTTGGACTTAATGATCTTGGAGGTATTTTCCAACCTTAATGATTCTATAACTCTACAAATGTGTCTTGTATTAAATGGAGAGGACAATATGACTTCCATGGCTGGTTACAAACTGCCGAACAACTGAATAAGTACATACATTTTATTAATGGTAGACAATTTGGGGTGGAGTTATCTCCTGCCTATCACCTTCGCCTCTGGAGAGATTCATGGTGTCCCCTAAACACGGCTAAGCCTGAGGCTATGGGGAATCATAAGTTTTAGTCACTAAGTGTTGAAAAGGTGTTTGCTGTGGTGCTTGGAAGCAGGAGCATCAGCAGTAAACATCCTTCACCTTGCAGGCTTGGGAGGAAAAGTCCTGAGCCCAGGGCCTGGCAGCTTTAGGTTTGTTGAGGTGATGCAAGTTGTCTGGATGAAGAACCACATATACTCCCAGGTCACAGGCAGAGCTAGTGAGAAGAAGGCCTTCCCCTGTAGCTAGCTGTCTGCTTCTTCTGGCAGCAGGGCAAAGAGGTGTCTCCTTACATGCCTAGGAGATAGCCCTAGGATAAATGGTTTCAGTTTTTAAAAATACTATATTATTGTCCTACCTGTCTTCTACATGGCTCTTTTATGTGACTCCATATTCTTTATTTTCTCTTACTTACACTTATTTCCTGGCCCAAAAGGTGTCACACTTGCAGACCAGTGCTTAAGCAGTACTGAAAACTATGACAGAAGTGTGTCTTGTTATTTCTTTGTGCTTCAGATAAGAGATTCAACACAAAGGTAGGTGAAGATAAACTCAATGCTTGGCTATTAGTTAGAGGTGCTCCTTCTTACTGGAGAGATGCGATCTCTACTGGGGCGTGACTGTGGGCTTTGCTCAGGAGATCAACTGTAAGAATTGTTCTTTAAAGGTGTTTGACCTTCGGTGTGTTCACAGCAGGAGTTTAAATCTTTATGTAGGAAAGGCTATTGGTCTCTGACATGAATATGAGTTTTCAGGGACACGAATAAAGTGCCTTCCACATAAAAGGGCTTTCACGACAAGAGAATGTTTTTTTCCAAGCTTCATTCTGACAAGAAAGGTGCATGATCTCAAGAAGAAAGGAAGAGGCTACCAGCAAGAGCCAGAAGGACATAGTCCATTGGTTTGCTTTATAACTGCTGTGAAGTGACAGCACCTACTTCTGAATGTGAGTTTAAAAGGTTGGCAACTCTGACTCCCCATCTCCTTTAAAAGTATGCCTTCAAAAACTTCATTCAAAGAGGAAATCCTTGTATCATGCTATACTGTTCAAGGTTTAACACGGTAAATTGTAAGGGAACTAGTAACTTATTCTTGATCTCTACTTGAGTTTTCTTCCTCTATTATTAAAATAATTCTCAGTTATTATATTTTAGTTAAAACTCTTAGTTTGGATGTCTTAAACTAATTTGGCTGTCATACAAGCTGCTTATCAATAGCTGGTCTTTGCCTATGCTCTCTGTTGCTGGTATTTGCCTTAGAAAGATATATTCATTTGCTTATGACTGAAGGTTTACTCTGCTATATTTTAGCTAACAGGTTCTTAATAATTGTAACATGACCTCTCTCCCCACCAAATCAGAAAAAAAAACCCCAAAAAACCAAAAAAAACAAACTAAACAAACCAAAAAACAAATCAATCTTGTAAAGTCTTAAAAATACTCCTTAATGCATATTAAACTGCATCATGCCTTATTTAAAAATAAAGAGGTTGTGGAGTCTCCCATACTGCAGATATTCAAGAACTGTCTGGGTGCAATCCTGTCCATGTGCTCTGGGATGGCCCCGCTCGAGCAGGGAGGTCGGACCAGATGACCCACTGTGCTCCCCTCCAACCTTACCTACTCTATGGAAAGGTCTCTGAATGAAACAAGCAGGAAAGTAGAATATTGTAGGTTCTAATAGAAAACCAGAGTTTTTTTAACCTCAGGGTTTCAAGCGGTCTCATGCTCTTCAACAGAAAAAAAAAATCTTTATGGAAGTGTGCAACTTCCTGCTAAAGTATTTCTCATTTCTCTTTAGAAGGTATAAAGCTTTAATGATCCTTTGTTTAGGCTATGTAGCTGGAGCCATAAATAACATTAAAACTCCTCTTAAAAACAGTGAAGTTTATCCATACAAGAGCAGACCTCTCCCTTAACTATCTTGGGTCGCAATGCAGGATGTAACCAAAAGTATATATTCTATCACCATCTATTAAAACCAGGTGGGGCAGTGTTCTTTATCTCTGAGGGTACTCTCTTCTGTTAATGGGCCATCTATTAAAACCAGGTGGGGCAGTGTTCTTTATCTTTTCTAGGACCCATCCTTCCTCCAGGGAGGTGTTTTCTGTTAATTGGTCATGGCCATTGAGTCCCACTGCATGACTGATAAAATTACATCATCGCATTGGGAGATGCTCCACCCAGGGGGAGGAGTCAAGCATTTCCTACTTAGATAAAAACTGAGATTTGGAACGTCAGAGCAGCCTTCTTCCACTGGGTTCCAGAGGAAGAACCGGATCTTTCCAACTGCACCCTTCTACAGGACCACTACTTCAACAGAACCACATCTGTCACTCCAGGAGGACTGCAGCCACCATCTAATCAGACTGCTACCAACACCCTGACTGATGGGGTGTCAGGTTGCATTCTGACTCTGTCAATGTTTTGGTTTTGTGTATTAATTTATTTTTATTTTAATTTTCCTAGTAAAGAACTGTTATTCCTATTCCTATATCTTTGCCTGAGAGCTCCTTAATTTCAAAATTATAATAATTTAAAGGGAGGGGATTTACATTTTCCATTTCAAGAGAGGCTCCTGCCTTTCTTAGCAGACACCTGTCTTTCAAACCAAGACAAACAGCTTGGACAAAATGGCTGTGACTGAAAAGGACAAAGCCTGACAGCACAAGCAGATGACCATAGAAATATACTTACTGCAAGGTAGGAGGAATATAGGACATGATATTCCATGCTATTTTTGTGCCTAGATCACAGTGGAGCTGTGTGAAAATGTTCTGATGAAATTCTGTTTCTTTCCTTGGGAACAACCAAACGGATTCAGAAACTCCCTGAGCAAAGAGTAATGTTGAGCGCACAGTAACTGGATCCTCATAGCTTTAGATCTGTGCATTTTAGATCCTTGGTACATTTCAGGCTCCTTCAAATAGATCCATAAAAGGATAACCAAGAAAAACAACCTCAGGTGTGTAAACTTGTAAGGAAGGCCTTAACACCGTCTCTAGAACATACCTACAAGTGGTAATTGGGGGGAAGGGGGGAAACAAAAACAAAAAAACACACCAAAAAAACCAAATCACTAGACTAATCTAAAAGGACTTGACAGATCCCAGCACAAACACTGCTCAGCAGTGGTATATTTCTAGTAGCTTAAAATCTCTGACATTCATCTTCCCTAAGGAAGCATCCACACAGTGAAAGAGGATATACTGTGTGTCAATCCACTTGAAATGTCCTGGCATGGACTAACTCCCTTCAGTTTTATTGCCACATCAAAAGGTCAGTGTGTCAGCTTGCATTAAAATCTTAATTTCATTGTCTGCTGCAGGATTTGATTGCATATTAGCTTCTGGGGTTTTGGTTTGGTACAGTTGGTTCTTTTGTGGGATTTTTTTACTGGTGAAAATATATGGGAAAAGTTGCTGGCAGGATGGGGAATGCTCATGGGACCTGGTTCATTTTCCAGTACTGAATCAAAACCACAAAAATGTGGCAGGTGACCTGCAGCAGTTCACATGAAAAGGTCTAGAAAAATGAGCAGCGTAATCATTACAGTTTTTGTGCTGAGACCTATTCATGGCCAACCTGACCCATTAAATTTTTAGCTACCATTCCCTTTACAGTATTCTTCTTCCACAATGTGCCATGGAACTTATTCCTGATGTACCAAACCGAATTTGCTGCGTAGAGCCTGGTTGCCAAGACCTAATCCGGCATCTCTGAAGGGTAGAGGTTTTTTAGGGAAAAATGATAATTTGTCTCTCTTCTCTTGCTAGCTGAAGTTTCAGTTGTTTTTAACAAATTAGCTATGGTAGTATTTCAACTTCAGCAAGTCAGCTAAAGGCAGGAGGTCAGTTAGGTCAAGTTTGCCCAAATTTAGGGGACCGCCTTTTCTTTGTAGTCAGTGGAGCAGGAGATGAACTTCCAGACAGCAGAATGAATCTTGCTGGTGGATTTCAGTGGAAGTCGACTAGAAGATATATACCTGCATGTCTACTGCAGGCATCCTGAACCATGACATGGGTTAGATTTCTTGTGATGAGCTAATGCAATATATTCAGTTGACAAAAGATTGTTTCAATGACAGAGAGTTTTGGGCTTTTTAACATTCCTTTTGTGCCACAACTAGCAGATTTTCTTCATGGAAAGGTCTGAAACAGGCATTTTGCACAGCTGAGGTGGCTGGCTGGCTGTAATGTCCATCCTGCACATGTCAGTGCTTTACTTGAAGTTTGCATGAGTTGTTGTCCCCATTTCATGAGGTGCTGTAAGGACACACAGCTGAATGATGGCCCTCAGTGCCCAAAACTTGGGACCTGTTAAACTGCTGTCAGTGACCCTACTGTGACATCTCTGCCTTGGTGGGCTGCACTGCTTTTTCTCTTGCCCTTTAAAATGGCAAAGCTACCATAGGGTAAGTACCTGGTTATTGTGTTTAATTACTATAATACATACTTGGAGGCAAAATGTATGTTTATTCTTTAATAATGTTACACTTGGGAAAAGATAAATAAGTGAAAAAAACGCCATGTGGATTTACTTGAAGGCAGCTGTGGCTTTGTGCTGTTTTGCAGTACATGTGCTCAGCACTGCAAGAAAGTGCCAGTTGTTCCTCATCAGCAAAATGGCTGTAGGTGCCCTGCACTGGGTAGAGACTGCACAGACATAGAAAAGTGTCTGCTTACAGCACTGCTAGGTATGTGCTGCTGTGGGGTTTGGTTGCTTTTGGGGTAAGGGTGGATTTTATTTTGGGGTTTTTGGAATATGTATTAATAAAACTCCATGCAACCATTGAATTATGTTAACGGGAGCTGTGCTGGCACCGAAGATAAGCTTCAGTATCATCTGCCGGAGAAGGGGATTGGAGGGTGGGTGCTCCTGCAGTGGGCCCTGCTGCCCTCGGACACAGTGGGACCCTGAGGGGCAGTGGTGGGCCTGGCTGGCAGGTGTGGAAAGCTGCTCTGTAGGGGATAGGGCTTGTCCATGGGATGTCATGGAAGCTGTGCTTGGAGGAGGCCTGTCTTCAGCTGGCACAGAATCACATAAATAATTGGTTGGGAAAGACCTCTGGGATCATCGAGTCCAATCTCTGAACGAACATCACCACCACGTCAACGAGACCATGGCACTAAGTGCCATATCCAGTCTTTCCTTAAACACCTCCAGGGATGGTGACTCCATCACCTCCCTGGACAGTCCATTCCAATGTCTAATCACCTCACCTGTGAAGAAATTCTCTGTAATGTCCATCCCCAGCCTCCCCAGGTGCAGCCTAAGACTCTGTCCTCTTGTCCTGTCACTTGTCACCCGGGAGAAGAGGATGACCCCTACCTGGCTACAGCCTCCTTCCAGGTGGTTGTAGAGAGCCCTAAGGCCCTTCCTGAGCCTGCTCTCCACCCCGCCCCCGTGCAGTGGGCTGTGTGACAGCCCGCGGCTGCCGGCGGCCACCCCCGTGCATGGTGCGGGGCGTCGGTACCAGCCCGGCGGGGTGGCGGGGGCACAGCAGGCTGAGCAGGTCGGTGCGGCGGGTGCCGGGGGCTGACAGCCGCGGCCGGCCGGGGCGGGCGGGGCCGTGTTCACATCCCGGGCCGCTGGCGGGTGCCGGGGGCTGACAGCCGCGGCCGGCCGGGGCGGGCGGGGCCGTGTTCACATCCCGGGCCGCTGGCGGGTGCCGGGGGCTGACAGCCGCGGCCGGCCGGGGCGGGCGGGGCCGTGTTNCGGCGGACGGGCGGGGGAGCCGCCTGCCGCCCTCGCACATGCGCAGCGCGGGCCCGGCCGCGCTATATAGCGGGTTGGCGCCGGCGCCAGCTGAGCAGCGCGGCCCGGGCGGCAGCGGCGGAGGGGTGCGGGGGTCCCGCCGGTGAGCACGGGGGGCTGGCTGGGCGATGGTGATAATAATAATAATACTGCTAGTAATATTGATGATGTTAATGATGACGGCAGTGCTGATAGTAACGATGATGATGGTAGCGGTGGCGGTGTTGAGGATGGTAGTGATGATGGTAATAGTGGTGGTGGCGGTACCGGTACCGGCAGACACGGTGCCGGTGGTGGGGGGTGCGAGGGCACCACTGGCAGCGATGGCTGGGAATGGTGCGGCGGGAGCTGTGACCGGGAGTCGTGACCGGGAGCAGTGAGGCGGGTGGGCTGCCCGCCCGCCAGGGCAGCGTTTTGGAGGGAGAGTGGCTGAGGAGAGGTTGGGGGCAGATGTCCCCGCGGGCGGCCCCATCCGCAGGGAGCGGAGAGTGGCGATGGCCCGGGCGGGCACTCCCGGAGGGAGCAGTGCGATGGGCAGGGGTGCCGGCGGGATCCCGCCATCGGCTGCCCCCCGCCCCAGCGCAGAGAGCCCCGCGGGGGGGCGGGCTGCCCGGTTTTGGAGGGAGCCCGGCGCGCTGGGGGCGGGGATGCCGGCCGAGCAGCTTGGCGGGCTGACCCCGACCGCCCGCCTGCGCCGCGCCCCGGCGGGACCTGGCTCCCCCGCCCTGGCCCTTGGAGCGGGGTGCCTGTGGGGACACCCCCTCACAGCCCCGGTCCCTGCGCCGGGGGGTCCCGCTGAGGGGTGTGCCGGCGGGGGGTGGGTGTCCCCGCGTGTGAGGCGCCGTCCCGGCAGCCCCTTCCTTCCCCCTCAGGTTTTGGAGGGAGCCGCGCTCTCAGCCAGGCGGGAGCGCGAGGGGGGGCGGGGCGGCGGTCCTGCCCCTCCCGCGTCCCCTCAGCACCCTCGGGAGCGGGTGGGTGTCGGATCGGCCCCTCGGGAGGGGAGGGTGGGCGCCGGCGGTGCCCTCAGCCCAGCCTGACCCCGGCACAGGCCGCCGCCGCCTCCCCGCTCGCTGGAAATTGGCGCGGAACCGGCGCGGCGGGAGCGCGGGCGGCGGCGCCCGGCCCGGCCCATCGCGGCCCGGCCATCCCGGCAGGTGTGGGGGGCATCGCCCCGGACGGAGCGGCAGCCTCAAAACGTGTGTCTGTGTGGGTGCCGGGAATGGAGGGTGTGGGGGGACTAGAGGGGTCGCAGCCGCAAGGACTCCCCTCATCCTCTTGTGTGGGAAGTGTCCCTTTATAACTTCCCTACCCCCACCCTCAGACAATCTGAGCTAAACTGCTGGCATACCTGGGCACCCTCTATCAGGACATGGAGCTGTGAGTTCTTATATACCACAGTCATGCTCTGCTTGGGCATTCCTCAGGCCAGTGGAGTACTTGTGCCCTTCTGTTTGAGCTGTGTGAACCATGCTGCTCTTTGTGATGAGTTCATGAGACAAAGTAGGGAACTTGCTTCTGATTTTGCGAGGATGCACTAACTGAGTTTATCCTATTACTTTGCTCCAGGTAGAGGTCTTACAGCCCAAAGAAGATGTCAAGGCGCAGGTAAGCTGTTAGCATTGTACTAACAGTATCCGTACTAATCTAACAACTGCTGCTCTCCTAATGTCTAATGTCTTTTTACTCTTTGCTCTTTGTAGTAGCCGTTTGCAAGCCAAACAGCAGCAGCCACTGTCCTGTCAAGAAGAGGCTTCACAAGAACTGCAAGCACTAGATTATCTCCAGACCAGAAAAAGGAGAACAGCAGAGGTGAGCAATTTGAGCAACCTGGAAAGTTGAATGATACTGAAAGCTCTCCAGTGCATTTGGATGGGACAGTCTTTACTTTGCCAAGTTATAAAGTCGGGCAGGGGTAGCAAGAGTTTGCCTGAGCTTTAGGAGGGTGTGCTGGCCACTGTCGATGTATTGATGTGTGTCTTTCTTCTCAGCAGGAGATTAAGAAAAGAGAAGATGGGAAAATTGCTAAAAAACATCAATATGAAATTAAGGTAATTCAGTCCTGAATACCATTTCGAAGTAGGTAAGGGAGTCTGTCTGGTTTGTCGGTGGGTGTGAAATCATGCATTCCACACCAGAAAGTACTGAGTAGGGGAAGTTTGTATTTTCAGATACTGAAAACTATGGGAGCTTAGCACCTTTTTATCTGTTTTGGCTTTTTTACACATGCCTTGGTTGCAGATAAAAGGTCCTTCAATGTAAAACCCACTGCAGAGTAAGGTTAGGTGAAAAAAAGAGAATAACCCCAGATATTTCAGAACAATTCCATATACTAAGCAGGTAAGGCCTAGAGGCAAGTCTAGACAAGATCACTACACTTGTTTTAACTTTAGGTGTGGTTTCATGGCCATTTAGTTAAGATTCATAACCATGCAGGCCATCTTTACTTTAATTTAATAGTTCTTTTGATTATTTAAATCAATTTAGGAGTGCGTTTTCACTAACACAGGAAATTCTTAAACCTGACAGGCCTTATGGTTTTCTGTTTTAAAGCAGATTAGTAAAACATTATAACTTTCTCTTGCAAACGATATTATTTGTAGTTATTCTGTTTGTAGGGTAAATGAGACTAACAGCTATGGTGAAGTGAAACTCTTGCGATTGTGAAGTTGTCTTTGTAAATCTTGAGTAGGAAAAAAATGCTGCATAAGTACATCAGCTCTACCTGAGGTGAAACTTAAGTGTTACAACTTACCTTTGCTGAAAGAGGGAAATCCTGCTTCCCTGTCTCTTCTTCCTTGATAGCTGGCCGTGCACTCCATCCCCTGTCTTGCTCTATTCTTTGAATGAAGCAGCATGCAGGTTCATCTTACTAATTTGGCACTACAAAATAAATTAAAGTTTTGCCAGATTAGTGAGTTAAATCAACCCAGCAGAGGGTCTGACAAGCATTGAGGTGGAACTTGGGCAGTGAGAATCACAGGAGAGGAGTAGGACCTCCCTGTTTGCTTGGCTGCATGCATTAAGGTCAATTCTGCTGGAATATGTAACTTCACTTTTGGGATACTTCAGTCTGGCTATAAATAAGTTTAGATATACTAAGGAGTCCTGTGTAGCTTACCTTGCAAGTCAGCTGTATAGGAAAAGCTTCTGTGTTCAGGGACAGGTGTTGCCATTCTTTGTGAATAGGATTCCCTCTCAATTCCTCAGAGAATAATTGAAGTTCTGTGTCACCATTTTGAAGGCTGTCAGCCATTACAGCATTGCATGTGCTCCAGGGATTTGATACCTCCTTACTCGTATTGGTTACATACAACCAATACATAGACTCATTAGTGAAATGAGTTATGGTTAACTACAGTAATCTAGAATTCCTTCTCTAAGGCTTTCTGCATGAATACCTTTGCACTCTTCTCCTTTTGAGTCATTGCATCCTGTATTTGGCGTTGGCAAGATGAGAGAGAGTTCACAGCAGCTGCTTGCTCAGTGGGTATCTAGCTCTGGAGCCGAGATGGGTGGCTCCTCTCTGGAGCACTAAACTGGAAGATAACAAGTTGCTGAGTTTCCACTGAGAGACAGTAGAACCTCCACCCCCTCTTTTCTTTTCCCTCTGAATAGATAAGTAGATAGGACTAGCAACCTAATGTCTTGTGTTTTAGTGGCAATTATTATCTTTGCCTCTTTTACGGTAACTGAGCTTTTAACCAATGGATAGGCTACTTGTGGGTTCATAAACTAAAGATGGTCATCTTTCTCAAAGCTGAGTTCCCAAATGCATCCAATTTATTTATACATGTTCTATCTTGACTATGGAAGTTTTTGTTGGCATTTAATTTTCATATTTCTTGGTTTCAGTACTTGGATCAATGCTGAGATCCAGAAAGACTAATGTACATTACGTATATTGTTGCTGTTACTGTAATCTACTCCTTGCCTTTCTTGCTCTCATAGTAAACTCAGCATTTAAAAGATACCTTGTTTATTGTGCAGAGTTGTTGGCCCCCCACGATAACAGGAGGCATCTCACCTTGCATAATTATTGAAACACCTCACAAAGAACCAGTAACCACTGACTTCTCAAGATTCAAAAAATACAGATTCAGGAACCTCTTCATAAATCCATCACCTTTGCCAGAACTCAAGTAAGTTTAACAGATGCAGCAATTGTTGATATCTGAACTACTATAATAAAATCTGTTGTATTGTGCTTATATGATACACACCTCTACTTGTCTCCTTATCCCAGAAAAGATTTGAAATACAAGCAGAATATTTGATGTACAAGCAAAAGACAGAAATTCTTGGGTTTGATTGTTTGGATGTTTTCCCCCCTGATCTTATAAACACATCAGACAGATAGTTTTCACTTTTCAGAGCTGTCTTCTTATAACTTAACATCGGACACTCTAAATGTTTAAGAGGCACATAATGGGTAAACTAAACTTCTTTCAGCGCTATTGGAACTGAGTGGCAAAAAATATTTGACAAAATTTTCTTAAAGAACTTAAAAATGGTCAAATAAAACTGTGGCAATATCACTGTGCAGGTAGCTTGCTAATGCAGTCCAATGTGCTTGGTGCAGTCACAGTTCTAGACAGTTGCCCTTCTGCAGAGAGATAGCTTACCTGACTAAATTGTAGTTTTCAATTTCAGAATTTCCTAGACATTCGGCTATGTTAGATAAGTACCCAGTTGCTGTGTGTATCGGCCCAGGGTTTAATGAAAGAGGTGGTAAATGTACTGCAAGTGTTAAGGAAAATTTCTGCCAAGGTGAATGAGAAGAGAAGAAGAACAGGAAGCATTACTTTAAGAGAACCTTTCTAGATATAACTTTTTTTTTTTTTTCATTCTGGCCCAAACTGGATCAGAACTTTGAGATGCCGCCAGGTGATGCTTTGCCTCAAAGGCATGTTCAGATACAGAGTTCCATGCAAGGTGCTTAATCTTGTTGTTGACAGGCATCTGGTAAAGCTGAACTCCATCCTTTCTGATTAGCTGAATAAGAGGATAATTTACTTCTCCTGCCTTCTCCATCCTTCCCAAGCCTGCTGTAAGAAGATCATAATTCATTCCTCAATGCCTGTCTGCTTAAACAGAGAGAGTTGTGCATTAACAAAGCAAATATCTCCCTAGCTTTTAACTTATGAGGGCAACAGAATGGGACTGATCTGGGTTAAAATTTGTAGGCAATACCAGGGATCAGCTCTGTCTCTCTGCTTCTGCTTGAGGAAAGGTAAATACATAACTCCAAAAATTTCAGTCGGAAATCATAATTTCATTGGTTAACATGCTTTTTCTCTTAGTACCTGCGGGGTGAGAAGTGTGTCTAAGAAAAAGCCCATATCATTTAATAACAACAATTACAAATAAAGCCATATTGATAATGTAGGCATCATCTTCCCACACAGACTAGAGTGCTAATAAATTTTAAGGTAGTAATAAAGAAGAATTCAATTTTTCTCTAAATAGCTTGCTTCTAAGCCTTGAAGTAAGCTAGGAAATAAAGGGATGGATGAGTGACTTTCAAACACTTTCTCCAGTTTTTCTCAAGCTAATCTGGACAAGTTATGTATGCTTTGTGTTTCCTGAGGAGGAGTATATTGTCCTTTTTTGGGGGAAGAGTTTGGTTTTATCTTGCTCTCTGAACAGCCACCAAACTAGGCGAAATAGGAAACTCTGGTTGCCCGTGCAACTTTGAGAAGTACATGTTCAGTTTTACTACCTGTTCTGTAGGTAGATCTGCTGGTGATCTTGGCAAGCTGCTGTTGTGGTAATGTAAAATGTTCCAAGTATTCCTGCAGTTTTCCAATTACCATAAGGATCTTATACTATGTGGAATTTTTCTTTCTGTTTCTGAATGTAAGTGATGAATAATGTTTTGTTTTGGTTTTTTTTGTGAATTGTGTATATACTTAATAATGCTTTGTGTAACTTTATTCCATAGCTGGGGAAATTCCAAAGATGTCTGGCTCAACATTCTGACGAAGGAGAACAGATATGCTCACTGCAAACACTTCACATCTCTACATTCTAGTTTGCAACCTCACATGAGATCGATACTGCTAGACTGGCTCTTAGAGGTGTGTACTTTTAGTTACTTTGCTGTATGATGTGCCTGTGAAGTAGGCAGATAAAAGCACAGCTTTCACAGAAAGATCTAATAGTAACATGTACAGTTATAAAAAATGGCAAAACTGTTTTGCAACAGAACAAGTGACTGCTTTTGATCCTCTTGGTGAGCTACATCTGGGCCTTCCCAGGCAGAAGGCACTGAACTTTCCCCCAGGACAGTGAGCAGAAGTGTTTAACTTTTGCTCATGACGCCCTACATCCTGCAAGGGAGAGAAATCTAGTTTAGAGATGCTTGTATTGAAATAGCTGTACACAGACCAGTTATGGATCTCTAACCTACAGGGTAGATTGTATCTAAGCCATGAGACAACTGCATCTGTATTGAGGATTTATGACCCTGACCATGTCAAGAGCTCTTGAGTGTCAGCCCATGATGCTATTTTCTAATTTCATGGTGAATCTTCAATTTTATCATACGAAGAATGCAGAATATATCAGTGGCTGACAGATAAAAGGTTCTTGATATAGACAGCTTCTTATGTGAATAGGTTACAAATAAATCTTATTAGCAAGGAATTTCAAGAAAAATGAAAGTATTTTTTAAATACACTCTGTTTAAAAACCTATTCAGTTTGTGTGCTTTACTAGTTCCTCTAATGTGCAATTTACATATTATCATTAAATTAATTTGTTGCTTTTTTTTAAAAATATTGAATTAGGAAATCGTCCAATTTCCAGACAAAAATATCAACAAGGGCATTGCTTTTGTCCAGCTCAGTGGTTCTACATGCCGCAATGAATTTAAATCCCAGCAACTTCTAGACTTCTTCAGTAGTTCCTAACACTCTTCTGTAACATTATAACAGATGCTGCTGAACATGACCAAGTGTTATTATGTTGGGAAATAAACTGCCATTTATTTATGGACAGGCCTCATCTATGCAGTTTTAGTTCTGAATCTTCTCTGGAGCAGTCGTTAATTGATGTGTTACTCTGATACTATTATCAGGCAAATATATCAGGTCTAAAAGAGTTGGGCTGTGCTATTTCTGCCAATCAGTTGCATTTTTGGTGGTCAGGAAGGGCTTTAATTTGCAAGTGAGTTTCCAGCGTTGTCTTGGGAAATAGCTTGTAGTCGTGAGATTTTATTCTGACTTTGTATCCAAGTAAAATAATGAAGCAGCTGGGATCTATTTCTTGGATATTCTTTTCTGTTCTTGTTCTTTACTGAATGTAGATTGTAAGTAATTAGTAGGTATCTAACTGCTTTCTAGTTGTAGAAGGGGTATGGAGTTGCAGATGACCTGGATATGTGGCAGCCCCTCCCAGTTCAATTAGAGATTAGATGAAAAAGTAGGGCTCTCCCTAAGATCTCCAGGTCTGGGCACTCTCTTTTCTTTTTTTGTTGAAGTGGCATTTGAAACACTTCGATACAATGCGAGTATTAAAAGTTCTCCCTGCCAGGGAAACCAGCAATGGGATTGGAGCAGATGGCGGCTCCCGCAGTTTTGTTCCTGCTTAGTGAGGCTGTCGGTGTGCCCGAGGGGCTGCAGGCAGTGCTCCTGGCCTGCCAGCAGAGCCCCCTCCAGCAGGAGCTTCTAGGCTTCTCTGCTGTGGAGCCAAAGACTGATTTTGCAGTGGTTCTGCCCTGGGACAGACCTACTGGGAATTCAGTGGGGATTTGACTTAAGCTTGAGCCTTGAGAGTATTCTTAATCAAGGTAATTAGTGTGTGTATGTGTAGGTGTAGCTGTTTTGTTGGGTTTTTTTGCTCAACAGGCTTTCTTCTTTCGGTGGAAAAATGGTTGCTATTTGATTTGGAAAAAGTATTTTTTGAAAGTCTGTTAGTACATCATAGGCAGTTCACATTTAGGTGGGAGCATGGGAAATACCTTTTCCAATCCCATGCTATCCATTGCATCCTACCATACCTTGGTTTGCAAAGCTTTGTGTGTGCAAAAGATGAACCTGCATTTTGCTGTTAAAGCTTGAATGCAACAATGTGTATACACAGTTTTATGACAGAAAAGTGAATTGTTTCTTTCCCCTGCTGTAGGTGTGTGAGGTGTATGCACTCCACCGGGAAACCTTCTACCTAGCTCAAGACTTCTTTGATAGATTCATGTTGACACAGAAGAACATTAACAAGAGCATGCTTCAGCTCATAGGAATTACCTCATTATTTATTGCCTCCAAACTTGAGGTAAGAAGCTCTGTTATGGAAGGAAGATATTGAATCTGGAGTAACTAAAAAGAGTGATAACAATTATTTCTTGTCTGAATCTTTTGAATTTGATGGTGTATGTGCAACACTGAAGGTCAGAAGGGGAAATTTTTTTCTCTTCCTTCAATTGTGCATTTGTCAGTCTCTTGGAGAGTAGTTTTTGTCCTCCCTTTCTCCAGCAGCGGGGAAGGAGACCACATAAAACTTAAAAGGCATGCAAATGTGCTAGAAGTAGTTTTGTTTTGTCTTTTTCCAAATATACAGCACTTGGCAAGCAATCTCAGGAATGGGTGTGGGACTTGAACAAAACCAAGCCTAAGTCTCAAACTGCCTCTACATCAGACTGATACCCTTATGATACTCTCCGTTTAGTGGAGTGAGAGTCTTAAATGCAGCAATGGTGATACCTTATATGTGTGCTGCATCTATGGGCCAAGAGCATACTTTTGGATAATGCACAGTGGGCTAGACTGACAGGATTAAGTTGTTATCTTGGAACCCCCAGATCTCACTGTGGTTCCCAAAGCAAGGTTGTGCCCTATGTGCAGTCCCCTGTCCTAAGGACGTGCGTGGGGCCATGGTGGTCACAGAGCAAGCTGTAGGGAAGCAGTTCTGCTGGCAAGCTCTCTTCTACTTACACACCAAACTACACTTGGCCCCAGCTGGCATGACTGGCTTAGCAAATTTCCTTAACCATCTCTTTACCATGGATTTTGGCAGTTACAGTGGCTGGTTGTGGGATTTTCTGTCATCTTTTTAGCTTTTCTCTTTTTTTTTTTAATTGTTTTTTTTAATTTATGTGATTACATCAGCACTGACATTGCAAGTAACCTCTACCAGCCAGCCATATGTAGGACAATTGGGATGATGTATGTTTTCACAGCATTGGAATGGTTGAATAGAAAGATATATAAATGAAAGGGTGTTCTGATTGCTTGGTCAGCGTTTATTTCCCCAGAAGCTCGAAGAGTTGCAATAAGACCATTGCATTATACAACAGATACTAAAGCCCAAGTAGATTATATGTTATCTCCTTATCCTGTTTTATGTCAGTTCATATAATGAAAAAAACCACTGTTGTAGCATAAGAAATGTTAACATGTCAATATGGACAGAAAAGTATTTCCCAGTATCTTCTCAACCTTTCTTAGAACTGTAAGACACTCATCTTCATTTTTTCTCCTTTTGAAGGAAATCTATGCTCCTAAAATACAGGAATTCGCTTATGTCACTGATGGTGCTTGCAGTGAAGATGATATTGTAAGGATGGAACTTATTATGTTAAAGGTAAGAATTTGCTGTGTTTGTAAGTGCTGGATGAAAGACTCTGCAACTGAGCTTTGTGTTTTAATGCCACTTATTTGCTTAGAAAAAGGAATCTGTCCCTGTTTCTGCACAATAGTGAAGCCTTTGTTGTGTGTGCAGTGGACTTGTGACACCCTGGCTGGGATGCAGTCCCTGACTGGTAGAAAAGGGCAAGTTTCTCATGCTTGTGTGAATGTAAAAGCTCTTAGCAGTGCAACCAGCCACAGGCGTGCTGGAAGGCTGTCACTGTAATGTACTGCACTTGCCAGCATCCCTTGCTGTCCAGGAACAGGGGCTTCTGGAGAGACAGGCAAAGACCTCACACTGCTCAGTGCTCCTCATGTTGGAAAGGATCCATCTTTACCAGCACAGGACTCTATACATTTATTCTACTTTAATAGATATGAGCTGCAGGTTCACACAGCTAGCCCAAAAGCTTGAGGAAATAATATTAATTTCCTAGCTTCTGAATGGAGAAGACATGTAAAATCCAACTGCACAGGTAAAAGGATACATATTTGTGCTGATCCTAGCACAGCCTTCTCGAAAAGCAGTGAGAATGCAACCTAAAAAGACTATTTGTACTTGAACTTGTAAATAATTTTTAGTGTCTTTTAAGGATATGTGCAATAATCTCAGGAAAGATATAGGAAGAAATTAGAGCACAAAACTATCCTTGAGCAGTTTAAGGCACTTAACTATTTATTAAATATTTTCAGGCTTTAAAATGGGAACTCTGTCCAGTGACAATTGTCTCTTGGCTGAACCTCTATCTTCAAGTGGATGCTCTGAAGGATGTTCCAAAAGTGCTGCTACCTCAGTATTCTCAGGAAAAATTCATTCAAATAGCCCAGGTAGGTAGTAAACTGTTGGAAAATGGTTCTTGGGGCAAGGACAAGCATTACTGAACCCTACACTCTGAAAGCCACTTTGTTCTAAGTGTTCCCTTGTTTCCCTTTGCCTGTTACTTTGTTAAAGAACATGCAAGTTTGACTCCACCAAAGAAATTCAATTTTGAGGACAAGGACCCTTGTGTTTCATGTCTCCCTGCTTTTAAATACTTTTAAGACTTTTCTGAATGATGGAAAAATAAAAAATCCATTTTATTTCTTTAATCACTGTGCACTCCAGCATTCTATAAACAGTAGTGACAGCTCTGAGAGGAAGGTGGATAATTTTGGACTCTAGGCTGTTTTACCTGTGTCGCCCTTAACAGTGTTTCTGTGTAATGGCCAAGAAGGCAGGCTGGGGAGTGTTTTGACTATTTTGGAAGTTTTGTGGTTCCATTTGTATGGGCATGTGTAGAGCCCAGCCTCAGAGAGGCTTACTGAGGCTGGGTGGTTCAGTGGTGTAAATACTGCACTAGGTAGTATTTAAGACAGTATCTTCCTGGAGCTCATCCCTGTTACAAGGCAGAGGCTGTAGGAGGACTGCTGTGTGCATAGCCCTCTCTGAGACAGGATCATGCTAAAGTAGCAACTTGTTAAAATTTGTTACTCTTATTTCCTCAGCTTTTAGACCTGTGTATTCTGGATGTGAATTCTTTGGACTTCCAGTACAGAACACTAGCTGCTGCAGCACTCTGCCACTATACCTCAATCGAAATAGTCAAGAAAGCTTCAGGTAAGATGCCTCTGTAAAGCTCGTGTTAGGCAGGGAATTCCAGAAGGTGTCATAGGCCCAAATCTGCTTAAGAGGGTATTGGTTTACCAAGCTCCCAAAGACCAAAACCTACACGGACACTAGTATTTGTTCCATGGGTTTCTTTTCCCTCTAATTTCAGATGTTACAAAGACTCAAAAGAAGGAAACACCTTCAGCAGTGCAGCTTTTGCTAAGGAATTGAAACATTTATTTTTCTTGCTTTTGGGCTAATATTTGCTCTGTGACTTCCAGGTGTTTGGGAGATGATTAGCTATATATTTGGCTGCTTTTTCTCCTGAATTGTAGTTCTCAAGCAGTCATGCATGTCTGTCAGCATGTATGTTTTCATAGCATGATCCACAATCTTGCGTTCAAACCACAAGTCACTTCAGCCTCTCCTGGAAAGCAACAACAACCCTTGTGACCTCAATTCACCCTGCACAGCTACCGCCCTTTTAAGTAACAAGCATAAGGAAATGTTGGCTGGTTCTGGGAGGATATTTCTGAATTTTTATCTGCAGTATTATTTACTGTGTTTTTAAACTCATGGCCATATTGCAACACAGTGCAACTCCCCCATGATTTCTAAATCTATTCCCTTCTACCCTTTAGGCTTAGATTGGGACAGCATTTCAGAGTGTGTACAATGGATGGTTCCTTTTGTGAATGTGGCAAAAAAGGTCCCTGTGAAGCTGAAGAACTTTAAGAAGGTTGCAGCGGAAGATCGACACAATATCCAGACCCACACAAATTATCTGGACATGCTGGTAAGTGGTTTGTGGATGTGCAGTTTGGGCAGCTGAGAGTTCATTACACACCTCTTGTCCTGAGGCAGCTGTGAGTGGCCAAAGCACCTCCCTGCTCACACCTGGCCTGGCTCACCTCAGTGAGTGCCCAACCACCAGTGATGCTATAAACAACATGTGATTTACCCTAACACTCCCAGGCCATAAGCAAACATTTGCATTACCATTATTGGAGAGGTGTTTGTAAGAGAATAATCTTCACTTAGTTATGCAATGTCACTGTGGTTTTCTCAGTATCCTGACTCTGGAGTGCTTGAATTGTATGAGTGGTGTGAGGAAGCACTGCTGCCTCCTACTGCCACAAAAAAGGAGACCTTGTCACAGGTATTAACTGTTGTCTTCTTTCCCCAATACACAGGAAGAAGTGAACAGTGGAGCAGTGTCTACTGCCCCAGGGCAGTTATCACCTGTGTCAACAGGAGGAATAATAACCCCTCCCAAAAGCACAGAGAAGAAATGAAACACAGTCAATTGTCATGAACAGATTCAGAAACAAGACTTGGTGCTTCAGAACAAGACCACACTAAAGGTGACCCATGCTCCTTACTGCTATTCAAGACTTGGGCAGTAAAAGACACAGCAGATGGAAACTGAGAGCAGCATCCTCCTACAGACTTGACAAAAAGAGCTCAGCTGAGCACTGCACCCTGCTATCACAAGAGCCTGGACCACTTTGGTCCATTCTTATGTGACTTAATGGTGAGAACTGAATTCTTAACTTATGACTTTCAAGAACATTCTTAATACGGCTGCGTGGCAAGATTTGTCCACTCAGCTTACATGGCAGACTTGCTTTAATGTGGGTTAGATGAGCAGGAGAGTATTGACACCTTGTACCTATTACCTCTTCTTGACCCTTTTTCTTTTCCTGGTAAGGTCAGAGCTCACTCATGTCAGTTAGTCCCCCCAGCTCAGGTGCAGTATTACAGAGGCCTGTAGTTAAGCAGTTGACACCTTCAAAACCACTCTGTGCATGCAGGACAGTGCAGCCAGCCTTGCATCAAATCCCAGCTCCACAGGAGGGTGATGAATTTAAAGCCCTTTAGGCTTGCCACAAACGTCAGTTTTAGTGTTATCACTGACCTCAGGTAAGAGTACTAGCAAAAAAACCTGCTGCTGCAGTAAACCTAACTGGAAGAAGTACAGTCCCCAGCCACCCACTTGCACCAAGAACAGCATGAGAACTGGAGAAGGTATGGAATAGAGTCACAGGTACTCTACAACCACTCACAGCATAGGAACAGTATTTTGAACTGTGGAGCTGTATGTTATCAGTGTTTATAAACAGCATTAACTACTGTGTTTTCCTTGGAATATTCACTACCTCTGAGTCACTCTTGTGATGAAGGGCAGTACTGGGAAAGAAGGGCATCAGTCCTCCTCCCTCTTTTATGATGCTCCTATGTGTGCCGCACACCCAGGGACAAGTGTTATATGACACTGAGCAGCCCACAAAGCTGCACTAGAGCATCAAGTGCCACCCACATCCACATCACACTCACAACAACTTGGCAAACTTGAATTCATGTCTTCTTCAAACAAGCCATTGTGGAACTAGCTGCAGTTGCTTCCAGCCTTCTGTACAGTTTGTAAAAATAAGGGGTTTATTATAAGATTTCATCTATTTCTAAGAAGAAAGATACTAGACTGTAAATGTTGTACAAAAATTTAAATGAATTTTTAAAAATAAAGTCTTGAAAGATTTTTTTCACTTTTGCACATTTTGTAATAGTCTTCCAGCATTAGCCTAAAAGTAAAGTTTTGCCATTGCTTGAAGAAACTTCTTTTTCCTTCTCTGCGCAGCAAGCTGTAGGACTTCCTCAGGATTGCTGGCATTCAGCTCTGTCTGGCCAATGGCTTTTATCTTGAAACAAAAGAGGAGACACAACCAGCATGAGGCCTTCCAGTAGAGCTGTTTCATTTCAAGGCATTTTCAGCACTAGTTCCAGGGGCGATTTATTTCTGTAACATGCCCTACCACCCCACCCCTACAGCTGCAACTTTACATAAGCACCCAGATTCTAAAACAACTGACAAAATTAAAACTGGAATTGAAACCACCTTTTCAGAGGTGTGATTTCAGAGGGAAAAAAAGACTCTAAAGAAATCCCAGCACACTGCATTGACTTACTGCTATCTGCCGCTTGTCTGTCTCGCCTCTTTTGTGGTGGAGATCTGAGGATGAGTCAAGAAAAGTCACTTAGGTAGATAATGGACTTTTCCCAGCTGTAAACATCCAGTATGTGGGGTATTCCAGCAAAAGGATACATGTCAAGTACTCCAAAATAGTGACATCCCAGATGTATTCATAGTAAGAATCCATGGCATCATGACTAAAAGACAAGGCAGGTTAACTGACATAGCCACATACTGTGTTTCAGCATCTATAAACTGTGTTGGAACATTTACCTGTTCTGTTCCTGCAGTGCCTTAAAAGCAGTTTTATAGTCTACTTCTCTGAGGAACTGGCACAAAATAGCTACCTGTAAGAAAAGATTCACAGTGATTGTGACAGCCTTAATTCCCCACAAACAAACCTTCCACACAATGCCTTGTTCA
Source organism: Rhabdornis inornatus (assembly GCA_013397075.1). NCBI lineage: Eukaryota > Metazoa > Chordata > Aves > Passeriformes > Rhabdornithidae > Rhabdornis > Rhabdornis inornatus. The sequence continues at coordinate 918,890 of VWZS01000481.1, forward strand.
TTCCACTCCTTTTCTAGACCTAATCTAGACCTTGCTTCCAGGGCAAGCAAGTTCTGAGCACCTGAACACAGATCATTCTGACATCAACAGTAGCAACAGCTAAAAGAAAAAGGGATTTAGTCAGATCAGAAGACACTGACTTGGGTTCCAGGTTTCCAATGCATCTAAGAACTTTTAAAGCAGAGCCCAATACAAGCTTTCTTTCTTGGAGAATGACTGACCCCACAGAACAGCAAAAGCACCTGCAGTTAGGAAAAACATGGCCAGGTTCCCACCACCCCACCAATGCCTTCTCTCTTAACAACAACAACAACAACAAAATCTTCATTATCAGAGAAAAGTAGGACAAAACACCCAGACTACTACTTTTTACGTTTCCAGTTATATGCTTATTTACTCATTAATTTTGCTCCTATAACTGTCCTAGAAGCAAAGGTAACAAAATCTCCTCTACTGCAGATTGTATTTCCATGGGAAGTTGAATTCAGTCTTTTTTCAAGTTATACCCTACATAAATATTTCTAAACAAATGTTTTAGTTAATGCCGTGTTTCACCTCTTACCTGGGTATGACAATTGAGTAAAGAGCAACACTTGATCATTCTTTTTATCACCTAAAGAAAGGTTAAAAACAAAACATGTTCTGAAATGCCTGTTTTGGAATACAAACTGCAATTTTTATTATTGTTTTTTAATTCAAGGGACCAGCTAAATAGCTATCACATTCTTCTACCCCCTAAAAACTCCCAGGCTTTAGCACATCCACTGGTAAACTGAGCCTTCATCACTACAGAGACTTCCAGCACAGTAGGAGCCAGATGTTTTCAGCAGCTGGAGCTCAGGTGAGCACTGCTGGTGAGGCAGGGCTGCTGCACTGCCCTTAGTGGGTCTGGCCCCCTGCCCTGCCCAGCACGCTGTGGCTCTGCAGGGAGGAGCCAGGGACAGTCAGACCACACAGTGACTGTGCTCTGGGCTTTTCCATTTGCTCTCTACTCCACTGGTGTCCCACAGTACTTTCCCAGCACACAGCTCTGCAGGCTCTGTGAACTAACAGAAAAGCCTCCTGTGATTCAGCAAAGGACAAGTCTCAGATTTTCTATGGCTTTCAAGCAACAAGCCAAAAAAGAAAAAGGACCGATGACATGTGTTCCTAAATGCATCAAGATATAACACCTCACATGCTACAGAAATGTGTGTGTGCTGGACAGTTTTGTCTCTACATAGAATCAGGATGCTGAATCTAAAGAGGGATTTTTGTAAATCCCACTTTAGCTCACCTGGTCTGTGTACACATCTGGTGGCACCATCTTATTAAAGAAGTCCGAGCACACAGCTCCTGCCTGTAGGTAATAGTGAAGGGCAGCTGAATACTGATTAGTTGCTGTCAAGGGAAAAAAGCAAAATAAGCTCTCAAAAGTAAATACAGCAGTTATTTAATACTCAGATCAATTGTTTATGGAATTATTCAGATGCATATCTCACAGCTGAATTCCACAGGGAAAACTCGTGTTTCATTGTTTTAAAAGCATGGACACATAGAAAGTGGTTACACAGTGACAGACTGAAAAACTACATAATCAGGGAAACTAGCACCACAGCAAATTTCTGCTTTTTGGGGATTACTTTTTATTTTTTCAGGTAGTTGATCTTGAATCCATCAACCTTAGAGTGGAAGTTTGTCTTCAGTGAGCTTAGCACACAAGGGGCAGTGAAGGAGTTTAGTTGGTGTGAGTGAGAACAGCATTCTCATGGCTCAGCACTACCTCTACTCCCAGCAAGCCCTTCCTGAGCTGTGGAGAAGGGAACAGCCTCCTGGGGCTCTGGCAGGAGCAACCTGCTCACCCATGGCTGCTGAAATACAGACCACGGCCACTGCTCCAACCACTGTTCTTTCAAGTACCAGCTTCCCTACATAAATGTCCTCCTTCTGGGATGCTGCAGCACTTAGTACAGGCAATAAACACTGAAAAACAGGTTAATAACTCTGAATCACTCTCCCACATGTAACATGACAGCACTGAACACTGGATTAAGGCCCCTCTTCTCACCCTAAGGGTCACAAAGCTGTAGCTATTCCTCATTTACAAACCCTTCCTCATGCTTCCTCATCTACAAACCCTTGATAGTTCCCTACATAAAATACAGATCCTCTCCACCCTGCTCATCTTGTGCTCCACTGAAGCTGATCTCTACATTTAAAAGCAACCACTATTCATAACTTTCCATTCACTTATAAAACACTCAAGTGCCATGGGTTTGTACAATTACACCACTCAAGGACCAACTGCACTAGAAAAGTGAAGTTAAGGGTTACTGTTGAAGTTTCCCTTATCCTAAAAGCAAGTCTGCATGACCTATCAGAAGCTCAGTCTATCTGTGGGCTTAGAAAGCTTCCCAGACAAATCCACCTACACCACTGCCTCTGAAGATTATAACCTCATGTATCACTTAAACTTCTTTTCATGAAAGGAAATAAAAGGAGGGTTATGTCAAACAAATCTCAGAGCAGCAAGGTACCTCTACACACGTAAACACAGAGATTGGTTTCACTTACCAAAATAAATATCTGCCTGAATAATTAACCAGAAGTGGTTGTTTGCATTGATAGTCAAGGCATAGCTGACCAGCTCTTTCACTGTAATAGCTACAGCTTCAAAGTCCACTGATTGAAGACTAAAGGAAAAAAGAAAAAGAATTCCTAACTTAATTTTTTTTTAACCACTAATTTGATTTCCCATCTAGTTCAAGTTCAAAGCACCTTGCATTAACTGTGAAGCATAAATACCTCCAGAAAAAACTTCGTGTTGACTAAGACTACTGTTGTTACAATACAGTAAATCTGACTGAACAAAGACAGCCTTCACAGGCTTGAACACAAAGCCAGAACTAAACCAGATTCTGAGATACAACCCCACAGAGCCTCTAAATTTCAGTGGAGAAATTTACACTTCCACTCAGCCAGAATAAATCAATACATACCATTTGCCACTTCCTATGTTGACTATTATTCAAACACACCTCAAAAATATTAGTGATTTCATATATAAGTATTATATAGTTCACATAGTTACATGCAGTTCAATAAAGCACACAGTTAAAAAAAAACAACCTTTTTTCTTCTCCTCTTTCTTCTTCCCCATATCTCCATCAGGACCATCAAACTATGAACAAAACTTTTGATGCCCTCAAGCCAACCTTCCCAGAGACAGAATGGGGGCAGTGATGCATTTACACAGAGAATTACACTAACAGTAACTGGGACCAAACCCACCACAAACAGTATTTTGAGAAGTGTTTTTCATCATCATCTTACTTGGGGATGGATGAGGGCCAGATAGAAATGTGTTCTGCTGCAATATCATTCACAATGTCTTCCTAAGAGGAGAAAGATGGTATGAGAAATCACAAGAAACATTTCAAGAAAACCAAAAAAGACTCTGATGATATATACTAACCCGAACATTATGAAGCTTGACAAACAGGGACAATATTGTAGTTAGAACCAATGGCTCCTGTAGGGGGAAAAAAAAAGTATTCCCATGAACTCACAAAAGTCCACTTTCTTCCCTAAGCTTTAAGATTACATAAGAAGTTCTGCCATCACTATAATTTCCTATTGAAACAGGACAATATTTTGTTAAGAGACCTGCAACACAAAGATACTGCAATAATGTTTCTGTAGAAAGTTTTTAATTACTTCAGATTTTCCTGAGTAACTGCTTGGATATAAACTCTACTTTTGTTTTACACAACTTTATGTTGTTTCTGTGATTATTACCTAACCTCAAACTTAAGCTAGATTTACTACAACTTTCTATGCATTTACAAACCCAGAAGCTATAAACAATTTCCCTCCTTCTTACTTCTGCTGCTTAGTATGATGCCTGTAGCAGCTTCTGTCTCCCTCCAAAAGGAATGCTTTGCTTCATGACAGCTGCAATAAAATACACTCCCAATGTAAACAGATCTCCATCAGAATTCAGGGTAATTTTTTTCACAAGCTATTCCATACTGCTGTATGCCAGGAATAGCAAATTCAGACATTTTTCAGCCATACCAAACACCCATATAACTGTTAGATTTTCTGGAATTTAACACAAGTCCAGAAAAATACTACACCAAAAGAAAGTTTTGGTTGCAAATATATTTTCAACACCACTGTGACTTACCCGAAGCTTTTTGATGAAGGACAACAGTTCACTCCTGAATTAGGGACACAGATATCCATGTAAGTAATCACCCACAATAAAGAATATATGCACACTTAAAACAAGAGTCAGTAGAGCAAATTCTTCACCTGCTAAAATGCCCCTTTATCTCTAAGTTTACAAATGCAGGGCATGTAAATGAAAATGCTCAGGCAGCCCATTCCCTTTTAATACAGTAACTAGCAAATTTTACACTAAAAACAGGTTAAGAAAGAGGTATGTTCTTGTATTAAACTATAAAAGGCATGAAAAATCACAGAAGTCAATCACTGACTCTGAAAGGGAAACCAACTGAACTGTTCTGCAATTCCCCAAGCTAGGTTTGCAACAACAATCTACACACTTGCAGAAGAGGGTACGCAGTGATCATTTATAATGTACTTCGATTTTCTTGTAATGAACATCAGAAATCGTCACCATAAGACAATCCAGGCAAGGACAGCCTTTAGAAAAGGTTTCATTACTTCTTCTCCATAATAACAACAGGGTCACTGCCCTTTACTATTTAAATCAGAGGGGTCAGGAAAGGTTCAGTAACCTGGAGTACACCTGTACTCCTTTTCCTTGCCAGAGTACACAAGTGGAAGCTACAGCACGTCTGTACCCTCCTACACCCACCCCACAGCAGAGCAAGCAAACGCAGCTGGCCTTTAGCACACATTAACCTGATTAGCTCAAGGAAGGCAAAGAGACAGAAAGTTTGACAGAGGCACCTTGCCCAAGGCTCCTATGTGATAACTGTTCAATATAATCACACATGCCAAACTGTACCATATTAGACAACTCACATTTAGGCTTAGACTTCAGAACAGGCCAGATCACTGGTCAAATCAGAGAGTCCTGAAACAGTAATTTGAGGCTAAGGCTGCAAAGATGTCTGACAGAGAAAACTCTTGACCTGAGTAACTTGATTTTCTTACTCTTTGCAGAGCTTAGCTGAACTAGAATTTCATTCCAAGACTGAGTAACATCCAGCTTCAGACCCAGAAACAAAGCTAAGTATAGATACCCATGCTGTGAGCTATGTACTTGACACAGCTATAAAAGTGTAAAACTGATACAGAGTAATTCTATTTGCTTCAAAGCAGACACCTCCAGCCCATCAGCTAAACTGCCCTCCAGATGCTGTTGACTTTACTGGAAGATCTGCACTGGTTATAATGGGAGCACAGCCATATATGCTCCAGTTTCTGCTTGGACAGCTGCCACCCATGCACTCCTTTTCCGCCTCTGAAAAGGAAAGTCAACACATCCCTGCTAATACCCAACTCCCACTGTGGACAGGATTTTTACTCAGATCTTTAGCTGCTGCCATCACTCTGATAGTGGAATCCAGACAATTTTTGATGGGAACGGGATCAAACAAACCATTCACGCCATCTTTAAAAATAATTTTAGAAAACATACCTGTACATAATACCCAGTGTAGACTCCCTGTGTTTTATCAAACTCACTCTTCCATCACTGCCACGTTTGTGCTGGTTGGATACGCTGCAGATTTGTACAACCACTTCCCAGAGATCTTTAGCTGTGCGTCTGCTTTCTTTGGGACCTGGCAGCTCCTTACATGTTGCAGCCAGCAACTGGCCCAGCTATCCAATGCAACAGAAGAAACACAGGAACTAAGGCTTCTCTGCATATCAGCTACAGCAAAGGAATTACTGGCATTTAAAATGGCTAGGCAAGTGATTTAAAATTACAAGCTACAAAGCAATGTGACTAAATTTTGCAGCAGAGAACAGTGATGAAGAAGCTAGAAAACAGGAATTAAACAGAGCATTTTTCCATTTATTAGCTTCCTTGGTGTGTATTTCATTATTACAAGCTCCAGAAAACAAACTTACTGCATAAAACCTAAACCCCATAAAATACTGTTTTACAAAGACTGGTTCTTTAGAACTCACTTAACTTCCATACAGTTATTACTCTTAACTGAAACCAGCACAATGTTATACAAAAAAGCTGAACCTCAAAACAGAAATTAGGAAGTATCATAGGTAAGCCTAGCAGGGTAAAAGTGAACCTGTCCTGAAACATGCCTGCCTTCTGCTCCTTGGCCTAACTGAGAAGTTGAAACATTGCTGTGAAACAATTTTGAAAACATAGTTTCAAATAAGGCAGGGCTCCAACGTCTCCAAAAATTCAACCGACGTTGGGTAAAAGAATGGAACTCCTACAGAGACAAGTACCTTAGGAACAGAAAAGAAGCCAGACACTAAACCAGAAATTCACACACTTCTCATACCTCCTATATAAATCTAGCGTGAATTCCAGCTGAGGAGAGCCCTTTAGGAAAGTGCTACAGCATTTCAACCATGGATCATAACCACACACACCTGATCGAACCAACCTTAGCTGGCAGCCAACAAGGGCCAAGATTTCACATGTTCCCGCAGCACAGCTTCCATGTTTTTCGTCAAGTGCTAAACATTCTTGTTGCTTAGCCCTACTACGTTCTACCCCATACTTAATTCATTACAGCCACAAAGCCCTACACTCTTGAGCAGAAGGCTACTTGCTCTGAAAAGTACAAAATACTTCAACAGAAAAAAAGTCAACTACAGTTTGAGAAAGCTTTGAGACTGAGCACTTGTTACCTTCACATAAGGATTAGTCTGAACCAGAGGTAATGGAACTTGCATGGTCAAATACTCATTCTCACACCAGTTTAACAGGAAGGCAACACATTCTTCAGCTATAACTTGCCGAAGAGGAATATCTGAAAGGAAAGGGATTCTTTGTTTAACTTTCTTATTTTTGAGAAAACAGTGTTGTAAAATGGTGTTGTATGAAAACAAGCAAACCCCATACCCTCTAACCAGCTATTTTTGCTCCACAGCTCTCACAGGAAAATATGATGCTTAGCCCTACAAGAGACCTCATCTCTGGAAATTAGGAGCAACAAGGGTTTCATCTAATCACAACAGTACAACATTACTCTCTCACTGCGAAACCAGGAGAAAGCCTTAACAACCAGCAAAACCTTTCAGGCAGAAGAACATGATAAACATGTCTGCACAACTCCTTTAAGTGGCACTGAACAGAAACTGTCAATGTCTAGCATTGTTAGGCAACAGGTTCATTTCCAGCTTCTAAAAACCAATGAAACTTCTAAAGACTTACTAAAACCAGCAGCAGTCACTGCTGTTTTTCCACTTATGCACTTAAGTGGTTAATCTGCAAAACAAAGTTGTTTTATTTTGCTGTGGTTTTTTTCACCCCTTCTCTCAAGGTTTGTGCTTTACTGCATCCTAGGAAAGACAGGAATGTACTTACCAGGTACTCTCATTTCCAAATATCCTCGGACTCTGCTTATAAGATCAGAAGGAGGGCGTTCTCCAGAAACACCAGCTCCAGCTTCGTGAGTGTAAATGTCCAAAAGCAGCATTTCATTCAGCATGACCTGACGGAGCTTTGGAGAAAACTCTGTCACAAGTTCCAAGCAAGCAGCAAAAAGCTGTTTTGCATGCACAAAATCCTGCAACAAAAATTACATGCATTAATGATGCATAATGAATTCCTAAGGGGAAATACTACAAGCTAAAGTGCATTCAGCTCTACTCTGGCTGAACCAGCCTTGGCATCCATTAGCATCAGAATTGCTCAAGCATATCACAGTGTCTACTTACGAGTCCTTTGGACTTGCTATTAAGCTTAAGAATTCCAGATCTTTTGAAAACAAAACAAGGAGTTTGAGCAAAAACATGCAATTACTGGTATGTTTGGTGCAATTCTGTTTTAGCTGCAGTTCAGCAAATTTGTTAATTACAAGGAAAATAGAACAGCATTCCAATAAATTCCTTATGTATACTTATTCAAAAGCACAGCACTTCATATCAGTAAATCAAATCACCAGAGGATTTAGATGCCACATATTCAGACAACATAATCAAAACTTTATATTAATGAAATTATCTCCAGGCCCAACTCACTGGAAAGCCAATATCTCTGCTCTGCTGATGGAACTTTGAGAGACAGAAATACTTAACCATTATACAACACATGGAGCCTCTCACCCCACCTCCCTCTCCTCCCAATTTTTCAGTTATTTTTCTAAAAAAGCGCCTTCCAAATTTTCGATTTCATTAAGGTTCAATTGTCCAAACCAACCAGTAAGCTCATATGCCTTGCTCACCTTAATGGCAGAGCAGTGTAATCCCTTCGCCATCAGGATGTAGACCAAATCCCTAGTCAGACTGTCTTTGATTCCTAAAATAACATTGCCGTAAACATTTGGTACTTCCCACTGGGAGAGAAACGCATAGGACATTTGCACAGAAACAAGTTTTAGAATTCACATCACTGCTTAAAACAGCATAAACAAACCCCAAATATTGAAAATGACTGCCAACTCTCATCTTTACATCTAATCACAAGTAATGCATGGCTCATTTAGAAATACAATAAAAAACACCCAACTACCCTTTGTTCACACCCCGAATATGCAGTAATTTAGGGGAGAAACAAAAAAAAGAAATCTTTACTTAAGCAAAGTCTTCCTTCTCTCCTGCTCCCACCTTCTAATGACAGAAATTTAAGCTAAAACAATATTGCTATCTAGTCAGAACACTAAAAGCAAAAGATATGAAAACATTTTCTCATAAGGAAAGATTGTGATACAGCCAGTAATTCCTTACAACAAAGGTTATGGGTTTTGTTGTAATACTCTTCACATAGAATGTGAGTTTAGATATGTATCATCGCTCTTATTAAACCACCACTATGCACGGAGGGAAAAGAGAAGTCACCCTGAGGATCTATGAGAGAATGTTTAATGTATGCAACATGATATTTAACCAGTCCTTGAATTATAGTCTCTTCTGACCACAAGAACTAAGTTACCTTACTAGAAATTGTCCAGAATTGGCGTTCTGAGGTCATACCATGCAACTCGATTAAGATCTGGCGAATCCTCCAAGGATCCACTGACAGTATGAGCTGATGTTCAAGCTGGCCAATATTGACACTTGCTGAAGCTAAAAGAAAAGCAACCAGGTATCTAGCACATTTCTTCTCAACATAGATACTTAAAATTCTTCAGTATATAACACACCAATCAGAACTTAGTAAGAAGAGCAGATACATCATGCTTCCCATAGGTCCAGCTATCCTTTTGTGCCCCACCACGAATACCTTGTGTTACCTTCACCCTGACCTAAAGGGCTGCTTGCAAGTCCCCTTCCTCACTCCAACAGCTCTGAGTACTCTTGCTATTGCAAAGCAATACATTCAAGATCTGCATTAAAAGTGTGTTCCTATATTGCTCTGGTGAAAATACACATTGTCTTAACTGGCTTAAGTTACTGCAATACTGCATTAGAGCTGAAAAGGCAAGGCCTTTCCAGCTCCATCTGGCACCTTTTGTTAGCCTTGACTTGTGCAGCTGCACAACCAGCCAGCTGTATAGGGGAAATCACTGGTTGAAAAGATCTGTGTTTTACTTTGGTATATTTAGAATTTCATTCAGATGGCACTTCTGGTCCAGCTTACCACAGAGTCACATCATCATTAGCGTATGTAAGTCCAGAGGCAGGGCTCCCTTTCTGGGAACAGCTGCCACAGCCACATTTTGTTCAAACCAATGCCATACTCTCTCACTCTGTCACCTAGGACACATTCATTTGAGCTTATCTATTACAATCACTTGAGATACAAGCAAGTAACAGCCACCTTCTTGAACAAGCAGGACATGCACCGATTAACAACAGGAAGTATTTTCTCTAAAAACATTCTAAACTTTTTTGAGAACAGACCTGCACTTCATAAGCTGAAGGTTTTCATCATGGAAACAGGACACTGTCTGCTCACAAGTTAATGAAAATGCTGTGAAAATTACCTGGGATATCATAAAAAGAAGTCACAGGTTTTGTGCAGAGATTGATTCGAGGAGATCTCTTCCGCATTTGGTCAATGAGCAGCTTCCGTTCATCATCTTTCAGCAGTTTTATGAAAAGCTCATGAGACGAAATCATGAAGACAAACTGAAGATCTTCCATGCCCAAACACAAGTTTCTAAACAAATAAAAATGTTAGTACATAAGCAGGAAAAAAAGTGCTTATTTTTCCAGTTATAAGTTCTCAAAATATTTATTGTGCTGTATTACGTTGCTTACAAAGTGCAAATTCGTGTTATTTTAATATGGGTACGTACTTGAGAAATGCTGCCATTCTTCTCTTCAATTCTTCAGAAGCATTTTCCAAGTTCATTGACCCTGAACAAACCTGGAACATTTACAATATTTAGTTACAGCCAGTGCTACTGACCAGCTTTCTGTCTCACAAGTAGTAGCAGCCAGTAAACCTCTATCTCAAGTGAGGCAACAAAGTTACAGAATCATGGAATGGTTTGGGTTGGAAGAGACCTTAAAAATCATGGACATAAAAGTCCCTATGGACTTTTATGATCATGGGCAGAGACACCTTCACTATACCAGATTGCTCAAAGCCCCATGCAGCCTGGCCTTGAACACTTCCAGACACAGGGCATCCACAGCTTCTCTGGGCAACCTGCTCCATTGCCTCACCACCCTCACCGTAAAGGATTTCTTCCTAATATTTAATCTAAACCTGCCACCTTCAGTTTAAACCTATTACCCTTATCCTGTTCCACAGCAAAATGCAAAAAAATCCCTCTCCAGCTTTCTTATAGTTACCTCTAGGTACCTGAAGGTGCTCCAAAATCCCCTTGGAGCCTTTGCTTCTCCAGGCTGAACAACCCCAACTTTTTTGGCCTGTTGTTTTTACTTTGTAATATTTTAATCTGCTCAAGTGCTGTTGGGTGGGAAGCATGTGCAGCATTGCTGGGTGGTTACCCTAATTAATCTAGAACCAAACCAGTATTTCTGTTTTGCTCTGTGTAACTCTGTTAGTCTAATTGTAGAGATGAGACCAGCTCTCAAGAACTTCTTGTAAGCCAAAGAAAGTAAGGTAAGATTTGACTGACAAAGCTTGATAAAGAAATCTCAGTACAACTGTGTGAAATAAGACTATCTCTGAAGTAAACCTGATAAAAGCTATTGCCATCACATATGGATTGGTTTCATTCAACCTGTACACAAGACAGGATGTTTCAGACAACTGTGATTATCAGACATAATCCACATTCCTTTTTCCTATTCTGGTATACAGAAGCACCAATGCTGAGTGTGACACTATCAGCCAGCATCACAAGATCATTTAGCACATGAGTTTAAAAATGAAATATTTCTAAGTGCAAAATGGTAAGATTCACCAGGACTTGGGTATTTCTTTTAAGCCAGTAGATAACTAGATAGTTGAATTTGTCAGCTTGCAAGAATTTTTTTAGAAGTATGTTTCAGTCCCAATATGAGTATTTGATGTAAGCTTTTACTTGCTGTACAGTAGAGAGTACCATCAGTTAATTTTTGCCACATACTTGAAGAGACAAGCAAAAGAACTAGGCTCAAATTAATAAAAGACATTAAAATAACAGGAAAGCAATAAAAGGATCAAGTTTAGTTTAAGCAATAACAGTTTCCTAAAAAGCTTCACTTATTGTAACAGTGTAGGTCTCACACATAACAGCAACTTAGGAGCACTTTACCACATGCTAACTTCTACAACAAAGCTGGTAAGGGAAAAGTGGTCCTCTTCCATGGGTACTTTTTCTACTCATTCTCTCAGTCTTGGAGAATTTGATTCTTTGTTCCACAAAAACAAATGTTCAGCAATATCTCCATATAATTTAACAATGTCAGGAATAGCCGCAATCTCAAATACAAGCTGAAGCAATAGCTCACCACTGGGTCCTCCCCACCAGATGGAAACAGCTATGAACAACAGATGCAGAACTGATCATTGAGTGGAATTGTACTAACTGCAAACAAGTTGAGTAATGTTTGAGAAGTTACCTTTTTTGGCTTCAGAAATTTGAGCACCACTTGCAATAATAACAGTTATGCAGCGAAAGAAATCTGTCACTAAATACTATTTTCTAATTTTAGATTAATGTTTTACCTCAAGAAGGAAGTCTATTTTCTCTTTGCTGGGTTTCAGGAACAGTTGACAAAACTGAATATCAATTATTCGACCCTGTAATACATCGCAGACCGTGTTGCACACACAGACTTTGAAACAAACTTCATCCAGAGCATCATTCCTGCATGAACACAAAACTGAAGATCACAGGATAGCTCTGACAAAGAGTGGTATCACAGCAGGTGGAATTTTTTTTTTAAAAAAAATCAGTAAAGTGATAAAACTGTTAACGTTCATAACGTTTTTTCCATATATGGCCACACTGATATCCAACCAAGGAGCAGTGGTGTGATGTAAAATGTAGTTCAGACTATCACTAACAGAAATGAAGGCTGAAGTTCCTTGGTGTAAGTATTTAGTTGTTAAAAGATTTTACACACTTTCCATAAAAGACATAACTAATGAAAATTGCCCTTCATCATCATGGAACATTGATCATTATTTAATGCCTCACCCTTGCTGAGCTTTTTGGAAGAGTTCTCTCAGCACTGATTGTCTGAACTGTTCAGGTAAACTGAGGGTTAGGTTATCTTCAAGGAATATCTTCACTAAGTCCTGTAACAAAACCACAGTTGGAATAGTCAATGCATAACCCAAAAGAAATAGACAGAAAATTATTTTATCTGGTAAAAAAAAAAATCAAACTAAGAGAAGCAGCTCATATCCACATTTAATACTAAAATTCACTGAACGACTAAAAAGGAATCAAGTAACAAAAAAATTTCTCTATCATCAGAAAAACAAAGAAAAACCCACAAAAAACCAAAACAAACTTGCACATCTAAGTAGCAACATTCCCTGAAACCCAAGGAATTAGAATCTACCTGGAAATCCCTTAGCTGGCAGGAATTATTTACCATTGTATGGAATCCAAGATATTTTAATCTAATATGCACTAGATTATGTTATGTTCCTAAACATATAGGATTTAAAACAGTATGTTAATGGTTAAATTACCATTTAAAATTTCTTAAAATCTGTACCAGTTCAAATGGAATCATCCACACAGAATGATAAGAAAGCCCCTCAAACATATTTGGGTTTATTTAGGCATCCTACCTGATATTTGCCAGATTTCATACAGCTGTGGATTTGACTATATGGAGTTGCCTGTTGTGATGCATCATCAGAAGATGAGGTTAGAACTTTACAAGCTTGACAATACCCAGCTAACCGTTCTTCATCTATGGTAAAATGAAGTGATGATGAGCCATTCTGAAAAGTAAGAGTTACATCAGATGTTAGCAGCTGAAGTATTATGAAACATATCTTTAATTCAGAAGCAGAGACTCACAATTTCCCCAAGTAACAGCAAAAGAATAAAAGAATGTGCATGTACACACTTTATTTAAATAAAAATTGGAGTTCCACAGTTTTGGAAATATGAATATGAAGCAAAATAAAAAAGGAAGCATACCTTACTTATAAATTAAGATGCATTTTTTTGATAGGTTAGAGCCTAGGCAAATCTGATTTCCAAGGGAAAGTTAGATTTAAAAAAATAGGAAGTGCTGTATGATCACCTTCCTCAAAAACACATCATCACCATGGACACAGCATGTACTGTTCAGTTGAGTTACTATTAGCACTGGAGATGTTATTTCTGCATTTTTTGCATGAATACAACTTGTGTAAAAGACTACTCATTACAAAATGCAGAACAAAGCAGCAATATACTGCAATCAATTAATATAATTTCAAAACAGACATGTTTTGAAACATGAAAAAAAATTACTGCCAAAACTTCAGGAAGTTTCTTTAAAAACTCTGTGTACCATTAAGAGTTATTAAACTGCTAAAGAAGGAAGCAATAATTTAGACAAGGGATGTTTTTTACAGAAGAGTTGAATACACACGTTAAAAGAACACTTTTTACCTTTGCAATCAACTCCTTTGTTTTGAAAAACTTTTCCTTAGCCTTTTCATGAACAGCTGCATTTGTAGATCCTTGTTGGAAATAGATGGCACCCAAATCATAGCAAACCTGCAAACAGCACTGATATCAAACACACCATCCTGGACATCATGTTTCGAGTCAAGATTAAGTATTTCAGCTCAAATGTTGCATGTACTTTAAACTATTCCTACTTTTATCTAATTTATCAACATACACTGCACACCTTACCCTGCATACTTCAATTGCTTCCTCTAACTGCAATCTCAGTCTGAGTAATTCTGCACAAGCATTACAAAATTAAAGAATTATTTTCCCATAATCATTGAAAACAGTGCACTAAGCTGTCCTTGTCATATAATAGGTTATTTCAGGGGACTGAAGGGGCAAAAAAGTGAGGTTGGTGGGAAGCCACAATATTTACAATGATTAAAAAAAGTTCTATTAATGTAAAAATGAAGCCAGTATTATTTCATTCCATTACTGAAAAACCCAAAAAACCACCAAAACAAACAAACAAAACCCCCACAAACAAAGAAGACAAACCCCAAAACAACACAGGGAACACTGATAGAAAAATACTGCAATTTACCTCAAAATTATTACTTAACACTTTTTCTAAAGAAACAGATATAAACTCTAAGCTTTAGTACAAAATGTGAGCTACCTGGCACTGTATCTCCTCTGCACTGATTTTCAGTCCAGCTGTGGAACTCTCTGTTTCTCCATTCACCATACCAGGTTCCATGGCCAATAAATCCAGAGTTCTTATAGTATGGACATAAAGATCTTTGTTTAATTTAAGTGCTCCTTCTAGGACCAGGATGGAATCAACAGCCTGCTCCTTCAACTGTAATACATTCAAATACATTAAAAGAATTAACCTCTTGCTTTGGGCTTAACTCTGAGTTTAAGTTAATGCTACGATTTTAACAGCTCAGTAAAAGGATTTTAAAGAAGTTCTTACACAACTGTTCTATGCCATGTAGAATTGGCTTTTGTATTTCTTGTACAACAGAGAAATTCATATTTACATGTAAATTCGAGCAAAAATAAGGGAAAAGCGTCTCACCACTTTCAAAATATTTTCAGTTAGTTCCTTTTCTTGCTGAATATGATTCATACTGCAAGTTAGACACAAGAGGTAAAGAGTTCAGTTATTAGGCACGTTATTTTATTTCATGTTCTAGGTCACAGTAATTCATTCATTCAATAGCCTGGTTTTGCTTAACTACATTTTGAACATCATTATGCAGGACCGCTGACTGCTGTTATCTATTTATATCTGAAATACAGAACTATATAATGAAAACATAGCTTTGTATGAAAATGTGGTCCAATAAAACAAAAAGTTACAAAGTTATCATTGCCTTTTTTAAAGACCAGATGGCTAATACCAATTCAATAGCAAAACAATAATGAAGGAAGCTTCCACAGCTTCAAGCCTCACGAAGCTTCAACATTTAAATCTTCTCAAACATGTCAGGGCCAGAAGGGTGTTCACATGTTTACGTAAAAAATTAGAAGTATTTTAAAATTATTTTTCCACACAGATTTTTTTTAAAATTCAGGATCAGACTGATACATAGAGGACAACATGAGATTTATAGTAAAATAAGGAGGAGGAAGAGGAGTATGCTTAACCAACATATTTAACAGACTCTCTCAAACAAGTATGGTCTAATGCTTAAGTATAAAATTAACTTTATACTTAAAAACTTCCAACTTTTGGAGAAATCTGTAACATAAAAGTCATGGACAAGTTGTTAATAAAGCTTCACAGCTTCTAGAAGGCAAAATGCAAAAATGATTTTAAATTACAAATTACTGCCTAATTAAGCAAAAGAAAATACTTTATTATTTCTTATCATACACAATGTTTCAAACAGGTGTAATAAACCAACCATATTATGCAAGATACTCTAAGTTAGGAATGCAAAAGAATGCAAGAAATGTACCCTATCTAAACTAGAGCATAAGCATTCTGCTAAGGCAAATTGCCATCTCCGTTCCCCCCATGATTTGTCATGCCATGACAAAGTCACAGAGATTATAACATTGACAGAGTGGAACAACAGACAAGTATATGTATCAAGTGTGTCTGACAGGAAAGTAAGAATACACTTGAAATAAATCCAAGTTTTCCATGTCACAACCAGACATTTTAAGCAACTGTATGTTATTAGCATGATTTAATCCACTTAGAAATTACACCCCTCACTATAAAATACCCATTACACCCAAATGAATTATATCTGTAACTTACACATTTAACTGAGGTGGACCAGGTTTCACTTGCTTTACAGGAAAACTACTTTGAACGATGGTCCTTATGGCCCTACGTAGGGGAAAAAATTAAGCAAAGAATGGTATTAGGCTCAGAAGTATAATAAACAGATTACAGGCCTCTTGATAATAGCAGTTTACCATTTCAGAAACATTATACCATTAGAACACATCCTTTACTCAGGAGCACATCTAGCAGCTAAGAAATGCTCTTATGCCCATAAAAAGCTGAAAGACAAAGATTTTTATAAGGAGAGATTTCAAATCACTATCTTGACTATTTTTTAGGGAAGAATACCAACTCTAGAATAGCTTTTTGACTCAGCTCCTTCACTATAACCAAGCAACAGATCACAATATTTATTAGTACTTTAGGATTCTTTCCCCTTCTACATACAGTTTATACAGATAAAAGAAAACACTGCTTTGTTCTATAATGATTTTATATTATTGCCTTGTAGTAGTTTACCATCTGTTGTAAAGTAGTATTGCCATTGCAGTGGTTGGGGGTAAGCTGGACAGATCTACATCCACATGTTTAGTTCCTGGGGGAACTTTGCTGATACACAGAAGTTCATTCAGTAGCATGTTCAATACAGGAACAGACAAGCTATGAAAAAATAAAAGAGAGAGTATCAGATACTTCATAGAGTAAATCTGCTTATGGAATGTTAAACACTATACACTACTATTCAGTACTGGATTATTACTTAATATCACATGGATGTTTGTTCAGCATTTGAGATCCATTATGTAAAGCAGTTACCAGTATTGCCTGCATAAATTAAGCCCAAGTGGATGGGCCCAAGTAGTATTTTAGCTGCCCTGACAGCTGAACTACTACTCTGCACCACTGCATTAGCCCACACAGGCACCTTACCAGAATAATCCAGTCACCTATAACAGCACGACCCAGCTAATAATAAGTTCTTTCAAAACAGCCCCAGATCATACTCCCTGAAGGCAAACAATCCCATTTCCATCACAAATGAAATTTCACTCACATAAGGTGAACAGCGAAGCTAAAGCCAGGAACTTTTTAAATACAGATAAGTAAAATATACCTTAGCTGGGACAGAACTATTTAATAAAATAAGACATGCAGACTGGACTGCACTGTTCCAAGCTTTTGTGGCATAATCTAACACAACTAAAATAGTACTACTAATTTAAACATTATTTGAAATTAGATCAGCTACTGCCAAAGTACCTTTGATCTTGTGAAAAATTTGCATTCTTTGCAAGCAGTATTGAAAACAAGTAGTGAAACTACACTTTTAGCAGCTAAAGCCAGGATTTCTGTTTAACAAATTTTAGGTCTTATGCTCTATCAGAAGCATTCCACAAGGAGCAGCTGAGGGAGTTGGGAGTGTTTAGCTAGAAGAAAAGAAGGCTCCGAGGAGCCCTTATCACTCTCTGCGACTCCCCAAAAGGAGGCTGTAGCAAGTGAGTAGTCCATCTTCTCCCAGGCAAGTGACAGCAGGAGAGGAAATGGCCTCCAGTTGTTCCAGGGGAGGTTTAGATTGAATTTTAGGAAAAGTTTTTCACCAAATGGGTGGTCAGGCATTGGAACAGACTGCTCAGGGAAGTGGTTGAATCACCATCACACCCTGAAGTTATTTAAATTATATGCAGATGTGGCACTTAGGGACATGGTTTAGCGGTGGACTTGGCACATTAGATTAACAGTCGGTCACGATGATCTTAAAGCTCCTTTCCAGCCTAAATGATTCTACAATTCCATGCAAGTTAGAACCAGGGCAATTACTGCCCCCTTAAGATTTCACATTAAATTACAGATAAAGGTGGAAAGAGACCTGTGTGAATGACTAAGGAACTCCTGCCATTACCTAGAAGTAAACAGGAAACCAAGTGTAAACAAGAATCACCTGGACACAATCCTGTGCCATGTGTTCTGGGATGACCCTGCTTGAGCAGGGAGGTTGGACCAGATGACCCACTGTGGTTCTTTCCAACATATCCATCCTGTGATTCTGTGAAGTGCAGCTCCCTAATGTGCACTGACAAAGTGAAGTAGTTCTCAACTGTTCTAGCTCATCAGACCATTCTTCAGCTGAAATTTTTAAAGGAAAGATCCAAAGCTGGGGTTTGTCTATTTCAACCACAATAATTTCAGTGACCTAGTTCACAGATACATGGAATTCTTCACATCAACAAAACTGGAGCAAGACCTCCCAATTTCAACCACGTCAGAAGGAGGAAACTTACGCTAGTTTTGTCACTGAAGAAAACGTAACCTCCAGTTCATCTTTATGAAGCTTACATGTACATATCTTAATGTCTAAGACATGCTATTTCTCCTCTCTAATACAGTTGATTTGTTCAGATACACTGCCTTTATCAAAACCGTTTCCTAACTTACAGCTAAAATAAAACTTGAATTGCCACACCCAAAAGGGAGCAAGACATTTCCCTTTTTTTAAAATAAATATCTCAAGCCACTTCAATTTAGCAAACTTAGCATGAAGATGGACAGACTGTACCTTTTCTCTAATACATCCAAATCCCACTTCAGATGAGCAGCAACTTTGAGAGCAAGAAGTTTTAGAATGCGGTTTCTTTTGTTATCAGGTGGTGGCTGGACTTGGTTCTGCTCATTCACTGATGGTTTTGAAGCTTGTTCCAAGAACTGAACAATCAGCTGCACAGGTGGTGGGTCTGCAAAAAAACACAGCCACTCCTCAAATTCTTTGTAAGCCCAGAAATATTTCTTTTCCCCAGCTATGAACGCAGTTCTTTTATCCTTGGTTTTTATAGTGCTGACATTGTTACCTGGTAGATTCTAATCCCAAATGGTGTCCTGCATGTGCTGACTCAAATCAGACTATTAACATATCTTTGCTTAACATTAAAGTTCACTTGACCATGGTAACTACACTCTCACACTTTTATTTATTTTCACTATTTTGTATTAATTATGTTTCAATACTTTGAATTTACTGAAAATAAATGCTGCCTAATGAAGTCACAAGTGAACTGTTGTAAAAACTACACATCGACTTGTAATTCTGCCCTGCACATAAAGTATATTTACAAGCAATTCCTGCTACTTCTGAATACATTTAGAAAATACTTTCAGATTGGTTAAACAACAGCATCAAAAAAACACTGAAATGTCTCCCTTACAATAAAATAGCCAATACCTTTGAGCTCTTTTGAAAAAAGAGGCCAAACTGTAACTATTACACTCTCACGGAACTTTGCGAAACATAAAATGTATATTACCAATTTACTTAATCAATTACAAAAGAGAGTACAAAATCTAAGCGTAGATCTAAGCGTAAGATCTAAGACAGATTATGCTTAAATTGACTTTTTGTAGAGGCAACACTGGCCGACGTGTTCCTGTTTCCTCCACCTCCTCGCAGAATACGGGTACTGAAACAGATGAGTAATATTTATGACTGTCAAAAATCAGTTGCTCTTAAATACGGTCACTTTCCTATAATATACATCCGACGAGACTCCTATTTATTCCAGGTCCATAGAGCAATTTCAGCACTTAACCTTTAGGAGGACTTCAGCTCCTGCCACTAACAAGACTCAATGGGAGAAAACCAGCTAGGAACCGCAATGATGTTCATGAGCAGCACTTCCCACTCAACAAACTACAGCACTTCCGCACACAACATTCAGATATGCGAAAGGAAAAGCGATCTACCAGACAAGAAAGACATAGAAATGAAGTTATTAAAAAGAAAGGATAATGCGAAATGAGAAAAACAGCGTTATTGCCGGCGGTAAATGCCGCTGCACGGCCGCGGGCAGAGCCCGGCTCCCTCTGCCGCCGCTCCCCAGCAGAGTCCCCGCACGGAGGCCTCAGAGCCCTCGGAACGAGCCTGCCCCAGGAGGGACCGGGCAGGGGGGCCGGGCCGAACCCGAGGCCGCGGGGAGGCGGCGGCCAGCAGGGCACGCACCGGGAGAGGGCTTCTGCAGGTGCTGCTCTAGCAGCGCCTCCTCCAGCACGAACTCGAACCACGACGTCTGCGGCGGCGTGCATGGCCGGCTGGAGGTGGCGGCTTCCCGGTCCGCGGCCTCGGCGCTCATACCGGCCGCCCGGCAGGTACCCCGCACGGCAGCTCGGCACCCACCGCCGCCGCTGCACAAGATGGCCGCCGGGCCCGCCCCTCGGAGGCCGCCCGCGCACGGCCCCGCCCGCCGGCGGCGCAGCCCTGCGGATCGGCCGCGGGTTCGAGGCTGGGAGCTGCCCGCACGGCTGGGCGGGCCTGTCGGCAGAGCAGCCTGGCTCCCTTGTGGAATCGGTGGTTTTCTTTCCGAAATCGCTAGTTCGATGCGTATCCGCTGCCACGCCCCACAGCTGTCCCTCTACCTTCGCGTCCACCGCGGTCGTGTCCCTGCAGGGCGTCTCCTGTAGGCATTCAGGCCGATAAATGGCTCACCCTCCGTGCTCCTGCCCGTGCACGCCAATGCCTCGTGAAAGGGTAAAGAAAACCTTGATCCGTAAAGGCAGATTTAAATCATGGAACCATAGAATCTTAAGGGGCTGGAACGGACCTTAAGGATCGTCTCGACCCAGCCACTCCTGCCATGGACAGCTCCCACCAGACCAGGTTGCTCAGAGCCCCATCCAGCCTTCCAGGATGGACACTACAGGGTGGGACATCCACAACCTCCCTGGGCAACCTGTTCCAGTGTTTCACCACCCTTTCCTGATAGGAAAGATGGATGCTAACGTCTTTACAAATGATGCCCTGAGGAGATGATTTAGGAGATTTAGGAGAAATGGGTGTTACTGTCTTTGAAATGGGTCTCTAGGAACATCAAGCTGCCCAAGTTTGTGACAGAACCCAGGCGTTTTGACCAGGCATTTTGAATTCCTGGACTTTAGGATATTAGGAGAAATGGGTCTGTGCAAAGTCTATTGCAGAGCCCAAATGGTCTGAACATTTGGTGGATCCACAGAAGCCACAGTCTGAACTTCCAAACTTTAGGGGAAAATGACATGTTTTTGGGAGAGTATGTGGTAGGCGGTTTGGGAAGGCTGTACTTTCCTAGTACGTCTTCAGTGTGGAAAGGAAGTGGGCAACATGTGGTCAGAAGTTCAGGATAAAAGGAGGCTGCATCCTCCAAAACCTCAAGAGAGATTCTGCAGGGGATTGGCCTAGTGGACTCTCTCCCTTTATTAGAATAAAATTGCAGGACTTCTCTGCCTCCTTTATGGACACTGGCTTTTCATAGCGTGGCTTTTATGTAAACAGTTAGGATTTTTTCCTAATATTTAACCTACATTTCCCCTCTTTCCATTTGTACCCACTCCTCCTGTGCCAGGGTTGGGGGGGGAGGTCAGGAGATGGGTGTTCCTCCAGTCCAGGGGTTTTGCAGATGCCCTGAGGTCCCTTCTGGGATGCCAGAACTGGTGCCTGGGGAGGCTGACCTGGAACAGAGACTAGACAGAGCAAAAGGGATAAAATAGGTATTTCTTGAAAGAATACACTTTGGGCAGTTCAAGGGCCCGGGATACAACCAAATCAAATCCAAGATGGCTCCTGGTCACCAGTCTTTACACTTTTATAAGTTTTGGTTCATCCACATACTGGGATGAACAATAGGATGGGATATTTCACAGCCCCAGGCTATGAAGTATCAGCCTTCTGGCTTGCCCCCTTTCCCTCGCTGTTGTTTATGCTTTTTGAGTACCGGTTGTCATTGATTCTCTAGCTAGAAAGGGATTGTTTTGTCTAACTACTCTGCAAAGAGAACTCACCAACACCCAACATGAAGTTTCAGAGTTACACACTAAGCAGCAGAGATTCTGAAAAATATAAAAGCTAAAACCCAAGGCATCACTATCACTACAGTTCCTGACGAAGAATTCCTCTCCAGCTTTTCTGTAGGCTCTCTTCAGATACTGAAAGGCTGCTATGAGGTTTCCACACAACCTTCTCTTCTCCACGCTGAACAGCTCCATCTTTCTCAGCCTCTCTTCATAGTAGCGATGCTCCTGTCCTCTTATCAACTTCATGGCCCTCCTCTGGACTTGCTTCAACAGGTCCATGCCCATCTTACGAATGAAGGTGGCAGAAAAACTACTCTTTCAGCAGTAACAACTTCCAATGTTATTAAGGTGTCAGTATTTGCATAGTCTATGTCCAACTGCGCCACTCTCTCAACTGCAACTAGCTAGGATCTGGTTCTGAAGCTTTTCAGGTATCCCTGTTCTTAGAACAGATATGTCCTGGGGACTAGCAGGATGACTAGCAGAAGCTTTTATCTGTTTCATTAATTTGGCTGAGTTTCTCTAATATTTTACCAAGATAAGAGTTCACAAAGGCTACACAGGAGGTTTGCAATGCAGATTTATGATTAAGTACAATAATATTACAGTACTAGAGAAGTATTTCACCCAGAGGGTGGTTGGGCAGTGGAACAGGCTACCCAGGGAAGTGATTGCAGCACCAAGCCAAGTTCAAGAAGTGTTTGGACCATGCTTTCAGGAAAATGGTGTGACTCTTGGGGCTGTCACATGCAGCTCTCAGCTGTAAGCATTCTGCATTTTTCTATAAGTAACACAAGAAGATAGAGGAAAGTTATTTCTCATCTTCCAGGGGGACAGAAGTCCATTTCATGTCCTGAGTTCAATTCAATTTATCTTCTGTTGTGCATGTTACTTTGTGTGTTCAGTTATTTGAGGGAAAAAATTAACTCCTGCTTCAGCTTTCCTGAGTTATTGTTTAATGCATCCATATGTAAAATCTTCAGTTTCAGAATATGAATTACAAAATAACCCTCAGGGCGATCATAGTCTGTTAGCATGATTTGTAGCACATCGTTCAAATTAGTCTCTTTTGGAAAAGACCGTTTACCAATAATTATGCTAAACTTTACTTGATACCAAGTTCAGAAGAGGCAATTTAATAAAGAGCAATAAAAATGTGTATTCGCTTCATGAAAATATTGTAAGAATTCAACACTTGGAAGAGTCACCTTACTGAAGTTCTGTGGCTCAGCAATTTTCATTTTTCAGCAACAACATATGTAATATCCCTTGTGAATGTTGTATTTACCACACTACACATATATCTTTAGAAAGGAGGAATAATTTACATTAAACAAGATGTGACTGTATATTAATATATCCACCATATTTATTTTTTATGACTTCATAAGAACAATCAGTGCCCAGCCATGTGAGGTTTTGGCATGAAGGAGTGACTCATGGTGACTTATTCTCCAAATCTTTCTAATAAATGTTACTAATTTAGTATCATTAATACAAATAATTTTATGAAATTAATGGAAATTGTTTTATTCAGTTCACATGGTACTTTTGTTCAATCAATTTTTGATGTAAACTATTTGTTCCAATAGTATTAAAATCTTCCTTCTAGGTACAAAACTAATTTACATTTGCATTCTTTACTCCAAGTAAAATGATGAAGCGTGATGAAAGATCTAATTTTAAAACATCAATTATAAATCAAATCAAATGTCAAGACTTTGATAAAAAACATATGTTGAGTATCATGGTAATTAAAAAATCCCACTGAGTTGAAAACAATTAAAAAACCCTTGGCGCTTCAGAGCTTACAAGCACTCTGTAAGCACCTATTAACATTCACACATCACCCCGTGCATTGGGAGCTGCCCACTTCAGAGAGGTTAAGAGAGAAAGGGAAAGAACAAGGTGATTTACCCATGGTCACAGAGCTGAGCGTTCAAGTCAATGTCAGATTTCAGAAGCTTCTGATTGCCTTTTTTCCATACTAAAACCAGACATTTTTTGGAGAGCAGGAGGAGGCGAAGGAGTAGAGGCTAGGTTTCCCATGCTTTCTGTTTTGAGGATCCCAATTTTTACAATGACTGTCCTGATTGAAAGAATTCAGTTCCAACTTTTGCCTGGATGCCCTTCTAGCTTGTCTTCACACCTGCTATGAGCTCTCCTGTTTTCCAGCTGCACTCTTTGAAGAAGGGTTCCATGTGAAAAACAAAGTTGGACATAAAAGTTTACTGAACAGAAACTTTTTCCAGGTCCCACAACTGCCTTTAAGAGTATAAAATTGTCACAAAGTCATGTTCACAGATGGGATCTTGCTACTCTTTTCCCCTTAGTACAGGTAATTGGAAAAATGGTCAGACAGAAAAAGTCCCACAGAGTTGGGCAGCCTGTGAGTGAGGTGGTGTGTGTCACGTCACGGAAGAGCAGAGTTTAGGAGGATACAAAAAAAGCTGACAAGAAACCAGAAATTGTAAATGTTTTATATTTAACATTGGTAATAATTATTTCACAGTCTAAAATTAATTCAGTCTTTAAAAAGAATGCTCTATACATTGTTACCCACCTGATAGGTTTCATATTAACACTAGGGAGAAAATAATTCAAGTTCTTGCATCCAGGATAATTCTAGTAAGTCACTGTGGTCTACACAAATAAAAAAGGATATTATAATACTATTATATAGATATCCTACTTTCCAAAGTTTTCAAGAAAATTCATGCTTTAAAAGTCTTTGCACTTATATAATGAAATAGCTTTGTACAGTGCATATAAAAAGATCATTCATATTATCACTCCTGGGAAAAGTGAGTCTATCATGCTATTGTAACTAAAAACTTGCATCGTGTAAGTTACTTGATGTAACTTATATATAAAAAAGGACATTTTTAAAAGTAGTGTCCATATGTCATGACAATGTGTCAAGTTCCTTTAACTCAGGTTACAAATTTTCATTTGAGACCACATAGAGTTCTTTAAGCTTCTCAAACTTTGACCCCCACTCTTGGAGGCATTCATAATTTAGATCTTCATCCCCACTGATGGAATCTAATGAGCTAAGGCTCCCTGCTAGAGAGCATTGCCCTTCCAAGCAGTAAAAATGAATAGTGTCAGCTGGCAGGCTCTTTAGATCATTATCTGCATCCTGTATGATTTGAGAAACATATTCCTTGAAGTCTGGGATGCTGGTAACAGCTGATATTGATTGCTTTTGATGTGCATGTTTTGGGAGAGAGTCTCTTTTTGGGCAAGTTGGTGTCCTGGAGTGTGGAGCAGCTGCTCGTAAGGAGGAGCGGGGAATTTTATGGAGAGGTTTCTTCAGTTCATCTATATCATAAGCATTCTGGAAACAAAGAGAACGCAAATATCAGAGAGAAACAACTCAAAAGGAAACTGATTCAAAAAATGTTTTACAGCACAAGGCAACACAAGACTGAATTCTCTGAGTTTTCTACAATCTGGAGAGGAGGGTGCCTAGTTCGGAGGACTAAGTTCAAATCATACTGAATCCCTCCATGTAATGATAGTTTTCAGCTAAAGCAACAATGATGTGTCCAGAGCATCTCCCTTGAAAGTGGGCACACATGACCAGAACCGTTAAAGGTACAGACTGGGTTGAAATAGAAGCCTCCCACTTAAGAGGACTTCAGGTTAAAAAAAAAGGAGAAGAAAAAAAGCCAATTTTACAATAAGTTAACTAAAAGGTCTGGGAAAGGAAAGTGAGGAGAGGTTGGATTTGCAAAGCTGGATTGAAGCTGCATCATACCTGGTCACGCTCTCCACCCCCTTCTTCATTATAATTGAAAACGTTTTCTCTAACATCCTCCCAGCTTTCACGCTCTTCAGGAATGTGGTAAATTCCTCCTTTCCGAAAACCTGAACTTCCCCACTGACTCCACACTGTGTAGGAAACCAAGAGTGCTGGAAGAAATAACGACACATATTTGTTATATGATGTATGACAAAGTATGTTGCATGATAAACAAGTAGTTATATGATTCCTCAAACAATAAATCAACTCTTAATTTGACAACTAAATTTGCAGGTAAGAAAAGAGTATTGTTAATATATAAACAACTTAAATTCATGAATGTAAAGAATAATCTATGTATATTACATCATAAACTTCATTAAAAGGGTATTTTACTTACCTAAAGGAATCCATTTAAATAGAAGGCATTTTGGCCAATCTCTGGCCTTTCACCAATCCTGAGTAAATAAGATACCCAAAGTAAGTAAACCACTGTTTTAATGAAGGTTACAAGTGTAATATAATCATGGAGTTTCTGCTATTATGGGATGTTTGTGCAGTTTATCAACATGAACACAGTTTTATGGTGTCATTAATCTTTCAGCCAAAGTGCAGCTGAAAAAGGACACACTATGAACATCTCTCTCTGCCCACACTTTTAATGAGGCTTGCCTTTTAAGACCATGAACTTTCCAGAAGATCTCTTCCTTCCTAATATGTGAAGAGCATATGTAGCTGTAGGTCCTACCTACTAGAAATGTAAGGGCTCAGGGCATGTGGGAGTTTCAAATGGATGTCTCTGCACACAGAGTTGCACATAAAAATGGAAAGCTCTTACTTAAGAAGGATTGAAAGTAAGTGACTCTGGAAGAGAGAAATCCTAACTTTAATTGAAAAAGCAAGTAAACTGTAACTATGTGCTGCTGTCTGTCTCTTAGCATCCTCAAATAGCGATCTCCAGAAAAGGCAAAATGCTGATCACAACAATCAAAGGTCAAGCAGACTTAATTCAGTGGAACAGATACAAGATTAAAAATAAGGAAAAAGAGTACGTGATCTCCTACCTAGGAAGACAAGGAGGCACATGCTGATTGCCAGAATAGAGCCAGAGCTTAGTCCAACAGGTCTTCCAGCCTTCACCTGGCTAATTTCACACCATCTTCCCTTGTAACCTTCAGGGCACTGGCAGATAGTCTTGTCTTGGGATTGAGCCACACAGGTACCCCCATTCCTACAGGTCCAGTGTCCACAGGGGGATGAAGTACAGTGTCTGAGCCCTGTAAGGGTGTCAGTCACTTCTACTTTCCCAGCTGGGCACCTGAACAACCAAAGCAGATGGTATCTTATAGGCAAGCAAAGCCTCTGGACCTGTATGTTGTTTTCTTCAAAGTTTGTTACTGTTTCTTTAAAGTAACGTTCAATTATTTTCAAGCAAGCCACGAATACACACTGACAGTTTGAAGTACATGGAAAATCTAACTTAGTGAGCTAGTAGACTTATGAAAACATGAACATATGTTCTGATTTCCTGATCCAGAAGATATGCAGAAGAGCTTCACTCTTTCCTTAAAAGAGGGAGCCATCACTTTCTGGCTAACCCTTTTTTTTTACATTCATGTTCTAACCAAAGCCCCTAAAAGAAAATGGACAGCTGAGATCAATAGGAAAAGAGCTGGCAAGCATGTGGTATAAGTTTAGTAATGCTCATTTGGACCCTGGGGAGAAATGTCATTGACCTGCTCAAAATGGCTGGTCTTGTCTTTTATGATTGATTTCTTCTTGCGTGTAATTGGAGAGGCCCTGGAGGTATAGTGTGAGGTCACAGACTTTCTTTCTGTAATCCAAAGAAGAAATTATACTGAAAAAATGGCAAAGATTTCATATTGTTCTTTCAGAAGCAGTCTCAAGAATGGAGTGTCCCCTGGTACAGTTAAAACCATCTCACAGCCTCTTCTAGCAAAGAATCACCACACTTCACAAGTGCCAAATTTTGTCGGAATTCCAGGAATTCAAGTGACTCTTTCTCTCAGTCCTGCATGTATTTTATGTTTGGGTTTTTAAAACAGAAATACGTGTATTTTGATTTGCATATTTTAATAAATATTTTGAATTTTTTCTATAAATAGTGGATCTCCTTGAAGAAACATACAGTATAGGATAACAGCTGTTGGGCTTTGGCTCTGGCTCTGGGAAGCCAATTTTAGAATTGAGTTTTTTGTGACAATCTAATTTTGGAAGTCTCATTGCTTCATACAAATTATGATTAATTTCAACTTCTTTACATAAAATACATGTAAATATGTATTGTATTTGCAGTATATTTATATATATATATCTCATATATATACATATATATCGATGTGTATACACACACACACACACTGTCTATATACACTGTAAGTGTATATGTACACTATATTACTATTTTCATACAGAGGACAGACCAAAGTCTTTACATCCACCTTTTATGAAAGGACATTTCATTTTCTCACTAGCCTTCTGGTGATCTTCTCACCATGAAAAAAAAGGTGGGGTAATTAAGTTCCATACCAGACTTGCAGAAAAAGGCAAGTCTAGTCCATGATAGGAGATAAGATGGAGTGAAGGATTTATTCTCAGAATGGCCCTTCTGGCCAGCTGCCGCAGGGAATTTCACTATTAGAAGGAAGTTGCCTGGTCAAAGGTGGAAAGAAAGCTTCCCAGCCATGCCTGGATGAAAACAAAACCTTCATGTACCGGCATTCATATTTTCTCCAAAGGTCTACGCAAAGGAAGGGGCTGTAACAGGGCTGGCTGCTGCAGGCACTGGAATGACATCCCATGGTAACCCCTTGTCGCCTCAAAATTAATCCAAACTGTGTGCTTCTGCCTTCCACGAGGAGTGGATGACCATCCAGCTGGACATCACGCATACAACCTGCAACAAAGCACAGGAGTATGCACAAAAGTACATTGTTAGCTACTTCTGCACCTCAAGCCTTGCCCCCAGCAAATAAACCAAACTTAGAGCTGTGCAGAAGACTTAAAACATTGTTTTAAAACATCCTTATACTCCTCAGTTTTATTTTAGGAGAGCTACAGAACATGTGTCTGTTTTGCTCTGGTCAATCTACAGATCGACAATACTTCTCCAGGAGAGCTGCACTGTATCAATACCACAGTTCAGCAGAACTCTGCTATGAATCAGAACAGCTCCACTAAATTAATCTAGATTTAAGATATGATCTTAAAAGTGAGGCTGAATAAAAAGCAACAGAATGGAAAAAGCTGTCTTCTTGTTGAACCACAATCTCGAAGTCTCAGCACTCAACCCCAGGAAATGGAGAGAGCACCACAAATTGCCCTGCAATTCTTTCTCTTCCTGCCAAGAGTTGTTTCGCCTGTTTCTTAAAAACTTCTGAGGCAAAAACAGGAATGAAGATGACACCACGAGTACACTGCTTGAGGCATGGGAAATCCTGATCTAGTGGAAGTGTCCCTGCCCCTGACAGAGGGTTTGGAACAAGATGATCTTTAAGACCTCTTCCAATCCATTCTATGATTCTATGAAACAAAAAACTGAAGTGCTGTTTTTTAATATTTACAGGAAATTTCACATCTTCACTAGAACCAGATACAATGGCACATAAGGTTGAACAATGAATTCCCCAGTAAGGGAAGGGCATAGTAGTCCATGTGGGAATTGTTACCTGGGTTTTAGACTATCCAATACACCCAAAGATGCCACTTTCAGGCTTTAATTCCCCCCTATTAGGAATCCATCATATCACTTACCTTGGAAATCACTCTCTGAATGACTGGGAAGGTGGTTTCCGAGCACGATGCTTGCCCAATCCATTTCAAACCATCTATTCACACCCAAGACAGAGGTGACTTCTTGATCACCTCCACCACTGTTAACACGCAGGGTAAATTCATTGTTGTAGCGCTCCATGGTCAGAAGAACCCACTGGCCATTGTTTATACGCAATGTTCTCATTCTCAAAGAGTGATTTTTGTCCCCCAAACTGAAGTTAACACTAAAGAAACCCTCAACCACCTAAAAGAAGATGATAAAGACCTTTAATAACAGAAATGCACTTCTAAATGTTATTACACAGTCCTGCCTCAAAAAATGGATGTGAGTTTTTAAAATGGAAATAGCACTCTTGCTTTTAAGTGCTTTATTCCCAGACAAAAGTTACCACAAGAAAACTGCAGATGCAGGAATTATCAACTCTTTTTTTTACAGGCCACTCTTCTAACTCACAGTTAACTTCTTTAATCAGTCTTCTCCCTACTGATATCCACCTCTAAATCTTCCCAGCTGACACTCCTGTTTCAATTAGAATAATTAGCCTCTCTCTATCTTATGTAGTCCAGACAGTTTTTCAACAGCAACAAAAATGTAGAGGCAATTTTTGCAGACAGGGAAAGATAGAAGCCAAGGGAAAAAGCAAGTAGGACAAGCAGAACAATCTTCTTTGTTCACATGCATCACATGGACAGTTTACAGGCAGTGCAAACTAGAATTTATGCCATGAAAGAGTAATACTGAGAAGAACAACACAAATGAGCGTAGTTACCCTCATATGGAAAATTCTTGCTCTTTATTACATTACAGAACAGGTGTCTTTAATCAGAAACTGCACCTTTTTCTCTCACTGTGGTATCCATGGCAAATTAAGAGCACTCCAGCAGAGCAGCTCTGCTCACCTGCAGTCGGATGTGTCCGCTCCCATCTGCAGAGGCCAGGCTGAGAAGGGTGCTGTGCGAGAGCCGGGTGCGCACCATCAGCTGGATCCGCGTGCTCCGAGTGCTGAGGATGCTCCTTGGCTCGTAATGGATCCAGCTGTCCCTTCCAAAAGCCCATTCTGGAAGAACTGAGCACAGCACACAAAATCAAAGGGAAAACCTCAGAAATGGTTGCTCCCTCAGATTTCTGCTCTTTGAGAATTTACTAGCTCCGAATGTCAGAGTTTTAGTTCTTAAGGAATTTTGGCAATACAATGAAGCACCATGGAAAGCAAACTCTGTCCGGCTTCAAAGGGAATTAAGAGAAAATAAACAAATTCAGGATTCAGAATTTAAGCAAGAAAAGGACAATTAGATACTGTCTCTTGCAATCTGCCTGTTACAAGCTGCATGTTCTACCCAATCACTCCTACACTGTGCCCAACTAATTTTTTTTTTTAAATCTGAAGCATATCTTCCAGTAAAGTAGCTCATGTTGATCTGAATAAAATAAAAACCAAACAACCACCCAGTAAAACAACCAAAGAAAAGAATCAAATGTTTCTTCTAGTAGTTTAGTCCTGTGGTTAAAACCCCCACTGTTAGAAAATACACACTTTACTTCCCATTTCAATTGGCACAAGAGAAAGATTCAGGGAAGGCACAGGATTTTTTTAACTATAAAGAGAGATTAAGTTAGTGCTTACTATTTTAACTAGGGAAAATGCACTGAAATTATTTGTTTCCCCATCCCTCTGAGGAACCCAGGGTCCAGCACAGAGTTTGATGAAGTTGCGCTGCACACTTCTGTGGAAATCAAACATCACTAAACTACCCAGGTCCTGATGCTCTTGCAGAGAAGGCACCTATTTCAGTCTCATTAACTGACAGCAATTCTGCTTTTGGGCCAAGCTTAGTTGAGAAAAAGGATTTTCTTTTCACCAAATAAAGAGATAGTTTAAGTTAGTTAATAGACAGAACAGATGCTGGGTCACCAACGGCTCATCAGACATCAGTGTCATGCAAGTAGAAATCCAAAGAGTACCCAGCTCATCCTGGGGCATTTAGTTTGGTTCCCAGGACATGAAATATGAAATGATCAAGAGACTTAATTTCTGCACTCTCTTTTCCTTTCACTGTTTGCCTTCTCTCTTTCCTTTCTTGAAGCATGTTTTCTTTTCTCCACTAGGTTTTCCCCCTGACATTATTGTTCCTAGCCCAGTTCTCTCTTGTTCACTGTCTCTGCAGCTACAGGCTCTAGCTGATGAGCAGGCATGGGTTTTCCTGGGATCCTCCAGTGACTCCTGTCCTCAGCTGTCTGCTCCTTGCTGTAAGCATGTCACAGTCATTCAAAGCACCAGCTGCATACCAGCATTTTGCAGCCCAATATATTAGAAGAAGCTGGTGCCAATCAGAGTTCTTCTTTTACAACAGGATATGACTTGCAGATTTTGAACAATTGCTTTCTGAGCCCTTGGTTTGCCCCACAGTAATGAAGGGTAGAACCAATACTGCAGCTGGGCTTGTGAAGCAAAATAATGCAAAACAGAGTAGGATTTGAATCCAGGCAGATGTTTATAAACCAGTATCATCTGTCTGTAATAGGAAAAGCTTAACTTTATTAACCAATGTTGTGGTCATTATGAACACCCTAAACAGTGAATTCTCCAGGCCTGGACCATGCCAGTTACAATTCCAGTCCTCTCCCTCCTTGGACAGACAGAGCTTCCACTGAGTAATTTACTGTCACACTTTTTAAGTCTCATGTGGCAGATGGAGAAAGAAGAGAGGGTCTGGCTGCCTGCATTGGGTATTATTTTTCTGTATGCAAGAAGGAAAATTAAGTGCATTGAGCTGAAAGGATATGTGTAATGCACCATTGTCCTGTTCATTAATTCCAACATATTAATCCAACACTAGCTTGCAAGGACTCCTTTCCAACTGTTCACTGCTGCTCATCCTCACCTGTAGCTCACTCAAACTACAGGACTGAGGGGATAATTCTCTTCCAACAAAAACCCCTGGAGTTATGAGCCACTGGTGCTCTTTACAGACTGTTATGATAAACCACATCGTTTGTACCTTGTACATGCAGGCAAGTAAAGTCCCAATAAACACCTGTCACTCACTTCTGATTCCTGCTTGGCTGATGAAGGTTTTGATATAGAGGAGAAAGAGCCAACTTCAAGTCCATGTCCGACTCCTGAACACGGGTTTGGGCTACTAGGAGTTACTAATTTATTTGCTAAGTTTTTGAATTGTGCTAACATTTTCCAATTTCTTACAACTCTGAGGTTTTCATTATCCGCCATGGGTAGTTTTTGTTCTCTGATACATTTTTCATGCTGATTTTGTACAATATAACACATTTGTTACAGCCAGCCCAATATTATGCCCCCACATACACCCACTGCTGTGGTCTAGGGGTGTTGCTCAACTTGCAATTCATTCCAATGACAGATGCAAATGCAATTATCACCATTTTATAAATGGGAAATGGGGCCTGGAGATAAAAAGAGGATTATGCCCACATGTTCATTAAACTTCATTTTGTGATCAGCATGAACAGAGGAAAAAGGCACAACGCAGAATATTTCCCCTTTCACCACTGAGAAATAAGATGGTGATAAAAAGGACAAAACAACCTGTCTGACCACTTCCCTACCCTGCAAAATAAAGCAGTTTTAACATAACCCTCATCTGTGACACTATCTTTATTTAACAAGAGTTAGTAGGATCTTGACATCTTTGAAGATCTAAATCATTCCCAGAGTAGAGCATGCTGTTATTATTCTATTCAGTTCGAAGTCATGGCAGTATAACTTTGAACATTGGAACAGTGTGTCTGATGCTGCTCCCACAGATTCTCACCACAAATTTCTCCCTAAAACCTGCAATACCTTTATCACATGCTAGTCCAGCAAATCCTGGGGAGCAGTCACAGTGAAAGAAA
Organism: Rhabdornis inornatus; assembly: GCA_013397075.1. NCBI lineage: Eukaryota > Metazoa > Chordata > Aves > Passeriformes > Rhabdornithidae > Rhabdornis > Rhabdornis inornatus. The sequence continues at coordinate 952,447 of VWZS01000481.1, forward strand.
TCCCAGCCACCAACACACTTGCCATGGGTACCACAGGAGGCCATCCCACCATTCTGACACATTTCATCCATAAGGACACAGCCAGGAACACTGTTCAGGGACTCTGCAGGGTGCTGTAAATCATAGACCTGGAAAAGGTCAAAGGAAACCATCACAGCAGGTGCCTACAATTATCAGCAGTAAATCCAAAACTGATCTGTGTGGCCCTACCTTACTATCAACAATGACATTGCGTATGCAGCCCACAAACCCTCTGAAGTGCCTGTGTGAGCTGTGGTAAGGCAAGGTCTTCTTAACTCCACCCAGCTGCAGGGGCTGATGGCCACTGAAGAGCTTACCCATGCTGAACAGGAGGGAGGGAAAAAAAGAATCAGTGGAACACAAAATACAACAGCTTGGATGATTTCACCACCCCACCCCTGCATTTTTCTGTAGCTCTTTTGAGTAGTTGTGTTTCAATTTTTGTTGGTTTTTTGTTTGCTTTATTTTTGTTTTGGTTTTTTTTTTACCTTTGAGATCCCACAATCTCTCCAGAGGCTTCACAGGCAGACAGATCCATTTGGGAAATCTTCTTAGTGACACTGCCGTTGTCTCTAACCGAGACATTCATGCAGTTGTCAAGAATCAACTTCACTTCCTAGAAAAAGGCATTATTTAAAACAATTATATCCAGAGATGTGCATATATCTTACATATTTTCTTCTGCATATATTTTCATGTGCATATCTTTTTTACCTATTTTCTTTCACTTAGCAGAAGGTAGAATAGTAACTAGCAGTTACAGCGCAGGAAACTTTGTTAAAATAATAAAATACTCCACATACTAATCTGGAAAGTTATTGCACATGGCACATAACTAAAGAGCCACACAGAAGAAAGATCTGACTCTGCCATGACCATGCCAAGTCATTGACGTAGTAGAGAGAGCATGGGACATTCTTGGAGTTTTCTGCAAGATCAGAACACAGAGAGATAACCTAGGAGAGCAGAAGGTCCATCAGGCTGCATCCCAGATGCTGACCTGCCCTTCAGCTTGTCTTATGTGGGAGAGAAGGGGGAGCTGAGCAGATGCCTTCAGCAGTGTTATATCAGCAAGATATTCCCTGTACACAGAAGTGCATCTAGCTCCTTTGTGCTACACATCTCAAGTCTCTTAGTGGGGCAGGGCTTCTCACTCAGATAAAGCATGAATATTTCACTCAATCACATCCAGAACATTTAGCCCCTGGATTATCACAACTCTGTTGCCTAAGCAGCAGGCAGGATAACTAAACACAGGAAATAGCATGGCCAGTTTCATAACTGGATCAGACTTCTCCAGACCTTGTTCTGCTTCACTGCTTCAAGACTAAGAGGATGTCCAAACTCATAAACTTCTGCCCCTGCAGTTTCAGAGATGATGGAAAATTGATTGATTGATTGGTAAGAGTTCTACAGAAGGGAGGAAGGATTTGGAAGGAATAACTAGGTACATGAACTAATTCATGCTTACACAGGACTGCCCATATTTACACTTGCCTTTCCATCATTTATAATTTTAATATTGTGCCAGCGGCGATCTGCAACATTAACTTTTTGTGACAGCTGCAGGAAAAGCTCACCAGAGCTGTGTCTCACGGTCAGCGACGGGACACCACCAGAGAGTTCTGCAAAGGAAAGACTCTTATCAGGTATGCAGTAACCATGTTCCCATTCAAATTAAGTCAAAATGACTGTTGCAGTTAGGTTTTAGTTGGAGAAGATCTTTAGACAGCTTGAAAAAGTCCAGCTTCTAACAGTGACACGAATATATGAATTAGGCATACTGGCAAACTATTGTGCATTATCCTTATTCTCCAACAGTAACTTTCTGAGCCTTTTAAAAAATAAAAACCCCAAACCTAAGTGGAATCTCACCTTCACACAAACACAAACACTTTACAAGGTGCTAACCTAAAGCAAGGAAATTTTCATGTTCTCCAGGCTGCCCTTGCGTTGCTGGTCCATAGTACAACAGAAGGCCATCAACAACTTCAGTGATGAACTCTAGGGAGATGCGGCTCTCAAAGCAAGGCTGAAGAGGAGGGAACCAGGCATAACCGTGGCCTCTGAAACTGTGTTTTGTCTGCTGGCAGTCTGGTCCATGAAAATTTGCAGCACATTTGCATCTATTTAATTTAAAAAATAAAAGCAAATATCCATCATTCAAACAGAAGATGCAAAGGTCTCTTCTGGCAACAAGATTCTCCACTTTAAACACAGGACTCCATAGTATAGGTAAAGTACTAGCAAAATTTCTGTCACAAAGTTTTTTGACTTGTTTGTACAGACACAATATAAATTTAGTCTAAATTATTATATGTCTGTGAAAGGATATTCTGGGAGTAAATGATGGACCTGTTATAATACATAAAGCCCATGAAAACCTCTTACCCCTTCAGCATAAAAAAAGAAAAACATGCTTTTCACTAGGCGTATTTATCGGCTTGTCTGAAGCCTTTATAATGCTAACATGAAAAGCAAAGAAATCACAGAATCATAGAATGTCAGGCTGAAAGGGCATCAAGTATAATTTGGTCCAACTTTTCTTGGCAAAAGAATGATCTAGACGAGATGGCCTAGCGTCCTGGTAGTCGAATCTCAGAAGGGTCCACTGTTGGGTAAACCACCACCTCCCTGGGGAGATAATGCAGTGCTTGATTATTTCCACTGGGAAAAAAATCTGCTTGTGTCCAATCAGAGTCTCCACAGGAAGGGTGTGGGAAGGTAATATCACCCAGAAAAACTGGGGTGTGGCAGTCACAGATCTTGGTGTCTTCACTCTTATTGCAAGATACTTGCTAGTTTATTTCTCTTACACTATCAAATGAGAGGCTTGGAGTTCTTAGTACTCTGTAGATAAAAGTAGCTACAGTATGACAGTAACAGAACCTGTAAGTGGGAAACCAAAGGAACAACAGAAATGAGCAGAAGGACAGGAAGGGAGATCAGCTGGGCTCCTATTCCCTAGTTTCTGTTTCCCATAGATTGCTAGTACCTTTGAGAGCAGAGTGATGGGGGTAGGATGCAGGAAAAGATGACACACAAAACTACTGAAAATGGAGCAGAAGCAAAGAAACCTCAGAGCTGAACAAATGATAGGTGACAGAGCCTACCTAGAGGTTCTGGGCAGCAAAATTTCCCAGTCTGATTATACCTGAGCAGCAATGAGAACTTTAGCATGACAAGAGCTTCTGCAGCTTCAGTCTGGGTCCTGTCACTGCTAGCAAGGGTGCTAGGAAGACTGGCCAGTGTTCCTGCTTTCTTATATTGGGATGATTATTTTTTAGCAAACATGCTGGAGGCCACATTCTGGAAAGGGATCAGGCTAATTCTGAGCTAGTACAGTCCTATCATTTTCTTCATCTTTATACTATATTATCTATGAGATCTCATTTTTTGGAGAAAAAAGTGAGGCAAGAAGTGGGGGAAAGAGGTTATTAAGTGATGTAAGAGATATGATAAAAACCTTTAACAGCATTAAAATATTTAACGCAGGCTGCACAAACTAAGAGTATTTTGCAGGGTGGCATTAATGGAACTGGTGCAGCCTGGAATATTCCCAAGGTTTTCCTGGAGACTATGTTGAACATAAAATACATGAACCTGAAAACAGAGGTTATTTTGCAAGACCTGTGTGTGAAGTATAACAAAACTTAGATCTGCCACAGTAGGAAGACATGCAATGATGGTTCCTGAAGATTCAACTCATCCTCCTTACAGTCTGCACTACATGGATTTTGTTTGCACACCTTACGAAGCTTTACCAACCTGTAGCCCAAAACAGTATCCACACATGTGCCACCATTGAGACAAGGGTTTGTCTGGTATGAGGAGCAGGAAAGATGAGGATTCTCCCGAGCAGCACAGCCACACACAGCACGACTCAGGACTGTCACAGACACCAGTGAAACGCTTCCAGCTGTGGTTATGGTTGGTACATGGTTCTGTTCATGCTTACTAATGCATCCGCTGCTGTGGGTGCAGTCTGCAGTCACACATTCATCAATGCCAGTCTGGGTGATATTTATGTCCAGAATGCTTTCCAGCTGAAGAAGAAGAACAACAACAATTAGTTGCATTCATCTGACTTTTCCACTAAGTTCACCAATGACAGCAAAGAAAAGCTCAAGTCTGATTTATTTTCAAAACTGGTTGCTGTGCCAATTCCTTCCAATGTCTACCTCACCATATACAGCCAAAGGCAGCCCAGTCTGGCATCTGTTAAAGCCAAAGCCTTGGTGTAAGTCAATTACAGCATGAATAAGCATTTTGAGAGCAAAAATACTGTCAATATATATTAGAGACTTAGTGGAAAAATTTTCATCACTAATGGTTCTGATGCATTATTTACACAGCATCTGAACTATATTTTTAATCTGAACTTCTGACTTAAAGGTACTGGGAATACTGGGAATTGGCACTGGATAGTGAAGAAATATCTTTTCTGGCAAGAATGAGTTGGTATAGCTCTGCACCAACATGTTTCCAAGAGGGCAAATAATTCAACTCTTTTCAATGTTTCTGTTTCTTTGTTGTTGTTTTTTTNGATTTTGTACTGGAGAGTGGCTCTTTTACTACTTTGCTCTCTTAAGTCTAAAAACTTGAAACGTTTGACTGGTTTGGGAGTTTCAACTAGAAAACTAAAAATTGAAACATTAGGCATCATGTAGAAAGGCAAGAGCCAAACACATTCTTTATACAGTGTTTTACAGTCCTTTCAATAGGAAAAACATGTTTACAGTCCTAAAAGCTTATTGTGTTTAGGTGTTAAGATGTATTTAGAGCCTGGCTTTTAAAACATTAGTATTTGAAACTTTTAGAATAAGTGCAAAGAGATTGTTTGATTTTTCTGATTAAAACTATTATTTTTCTCACACATTACTCCCTCAACATTCTAATTGTTCACATTCACTAGGCAATGGGCATTACCTGAATAGACACAATGAGAAGATGCTGTGGTTTCACACACAGGATGGATACTTACCCAGGCTCTGGAAGCTGCTACATTGCCATTAAGTTTTTCTGCTTTATAATAAGGTGGACCATAAACTGCAAACCAAACATCAACCCCTCGGATTGGACTTGGGCTATTCAGTACACTGAAAATGTGAACATTTTCCAGTTGAACTGAGAGAATTTCTGAAAGCAGCTTCTTCATCTGGTAGTATTTACTTTGTTTTTCAGGGGACTGGGATATGAACTCCTCTGGTGTGATACCTGTAACAGAAGTTGAAAACTTGACATACATGTTTCTTGCAACTGTTGTAGCAATAGAAGAGAGGAGCATCACAGAATAAATCATAAGGTTGTAGAAAATGGACTCAACTGCCAATTCAGGAGTATTTTAATTTTTAGACTCTGAAATTTTTGGTGCTTGCTTCTGCTAAACCTGTGTGTACTAAAACTTTTTTGACTTTTATTAATTTCCAATTTTTAAAAATTATTTCTTTAAATCAGAAACATGTTTCAGAAGATTTTACTTTTCCACAGAAGTTGAAAGAATTTGGTGAATTTCACTTGTTCAAATGAAGTTTTTCTTCTGAAATAAGTTGCTGGGGTTTTTAAAAGTCAGTGTAGAAATCAGAACATTCCCTTGTCGTCTTTTTTCTTCATAGAAATGCAGCATCAGAGGACCATGCAAGGACGCATTTTCAAACCCTTGCCTAGGAAACTATTAATTCTCATTCCATTCTAGAGCTTTCTAAGCAGAATTCTAAGTATCACAGTAGTAACATTAAAGACATAGACTGTACTTGAGCACACTGCTTACCTTTTATTCGCACAGAACCAGCATTTTGGAGGGCATCATCTTTGATTTCCTTAACTATAACCTTTACAGTTGAGATAACATCTGGCCAGACTCCATCAATGACTCTAACTCTTATGTTGTATGTTCCCAGTGGGGTTCCTTCTTTAATAGTCAGCAAACCTGAGTTATCATTAAGGACAAAGTACCTGTAATAAGAGTTAAGCCAAGGAACAAGCTATGAGAAGTTCAAAAGCTAAGTACTAATCGTCATCACTGATGGTTTTTCTGAACCACTTCCTATTTATCAAAGAAAGCAGATGTGTTCCCTCATGAAGGGATAGAGCAGAACAGAATTTTTTTACATTGTCTCCTTTTGGCTCCTAATGACTCTTCACCAGTGTATCATGAAGGTTTCTTCCTGCTTCTATGCTGTATTAACTGTGTAGGAAGACTAAAGATGCAATAGCCATAACTTTGGAAACAGTGCAAACTCCTGGTGTAGATACATTCACTGAGGGTGACACCTCTGTCAAAACCTCTGAGTGGCACATGCACATCTCAGCCCCAGTCACAATCCAGACACTCCCAAGTCTATCCATCTAGTATAAATAAGGTCTTAAAAGCAATGGAGACGTAGAAACGCCAGGAGCTTGGACAGAGGAATTTAGAAATTAGTAGGTATGTTTCCTGTAGTGGCTCAGTGATACAGATTGTGGATATGACTGTGAACAGGAATTTAGAATTCTGGCCTATGAGGCAATGAGCAGCAGACTGGTTCAGCATGCACTGTTATTTACTCACACTCAGAAGGGCTTTTGGAGATCTACACACAGAAATGTCTAACCAACAAAATGCTTTAGTACTCTTGTTTTCAAAAAAAAGTCAGTGTAAATATTTGCTATGATTTTGTGTGTGCTCAATTTCCCCATCAAATTTACACAACTCCCATTTTCCTCTCCAAATACCTTGATGTTTTCCCTTCAAATTGGTAGATTTTGTGATCCCAGTCATCAGCATCAGGGGCACTGACCTGGCCCAGTACAGTGGTAGGGAGAATACCTAGAACGACACAGCACACAAGCGGCACAGTCAGACCTATCACATATACACAAACGTGTACTGGTCTAAGCACATGTGTTGTAAACCTAAGACCTCTACAAAAATAGTTGTGGTAGTTCTTGAGAGATGTGCACCAGTTTGCAAACGCCACATTTGCATATGTGCCCCACATCCCTACTGCTCTCTGCTGGGGTTTAAGAAAACTTCAGTAGTACCTCCACTATCAGCTTATATGGAACAGGACAGAGTCCTCCTGTAAAACTTAAAGCTGCCTCTTTTGACCTTATGTCACACTTGGAAGCAAAGATCAGGGAGTGATTTACCATCATAGCTGTAAATGAGGCATTCCATGTAGCCAGCAGAATGAGGGTGGTCATTTTGGTCCCCGATGTTCACGGTCAGTGTGTTGGTGGAGCTCATGGGTGGCATCCCACTGTCTGTGATCAGGATGGGCAGGTAGAACGCCTTGTGCACCTCCCTGTCAAAGGTGCGCAGTGCAGTGAGCATGGCACTTCCGTTGTGGAAGTCCTGCAAGCTGAAGCTGGTCAGGCTATCAAAATCACCGAGAAGGCGAAAGGAGAAAGGTGCTCCATTCGCAGCAGTGTCCCGGTCCTTGGCATACAGCAGTGTGGAGCTCTCATTCATTTGGACAACCTGTGGAGAAGCTGTGTTTTCCCAGACCACTGGGTTATAATGTGCCTCGAACTCTGGCCCATTGTCATTTACATCCTGCAGAGTCACTAAAACAGTGGCACTGCCAGTCAGAGGGGGCTGTCCCATATCAGTGGCAATCACAATGAGTTGGTACTGAGCCACTGTCTCATGATCCAGCAATCCTGCAACAATCAGCCACCCATCACTATCCAAAGAGAACTGACCACCTGGATCAGACTTGTTTAGCAGGTGGAACAAAACCCTCCCATTCAGGCCAGAATCCAAGTCCACAGCAGAAACCTGAATAACTTTGGTACCAACTGGTACATCTTCCCCAAGTGCAGCCACTTCATAGAACTGGGGATAGAAGACAGGAGCATGATCATTCGAGTCCTCCACATAGATCACACAGTGAGTGATGCTGAAAAAATCCGTGTCCTCTGCTTTCACAGTCAAATTGAACACCCTCTCATGAGGTTTCTCAAAGTCAATCTGTTTGCGTAGTCGGATAAACCCACAGTTGTTGACTTCATCTGTCTCTATGGAGAACTTGCGGTCATTGTCCCCATCAACGATGCTGAATGTTACCACGGCGTTTTCTCCCTCATCTCTGTCCACAGCAGACACCACCACCACCTCAGTGTTAATACTTGCATTCTCAGAGACAAATGCTGTATAAATCCTTTGCAGGAAGACCGGAGCATGATCATTAACGTCAGTCACCAAAATCGTGGCGGTGCCTGTCCCAGTGAGCCCTCCTCCATCTCTGGCCTCAACCACCACTAGGTACTTGTCTTCCTTCTCACGGTCCAGGGTCCCGAGCACTACAGAGATGGTGCCACTAACTGAATCAATGGAGAACAAGTTCAAATTAATTTCGTTTTTGATGTTCTGAATGATACTGTATGTCAGCACAGCATTTATACCAGCCTTTGCGTCATCGAGGTCCACTGCTGTCATTTCCATGATAGGAGTGTCAGCTGGAGAGTCCTCAGGGATGTGGCCTGTGAAACAGCCATCCGACACACAGAGGAAAAGGGGCGCGTTGTCGTTCACGTCCCTCACTTCTATGATGACATCTGCAAAGCCAGTCAGTCCCTCTCCGCCCTCATCTGTTGCAAGAACGAGGAAGCGCCACGTTGACCGCTTCTCTCTGTCCAACCTTTTGTGTGCGCTGATCTCACCCGTGCTCTCATTGATGCTGAACTCGCTGCTGGCTCCCTGTCCGTGCAGGGAATAGTTAATGGCATTTTGATCTGCTGCCTGGTCGGGATCCATTGCAGAAACCTGGAACAAGCCGCAGCAGGCAAGTGTTTATGTTTAAAAAAAAGGAGAAATCACAGTTCTCTTATTGATGGCAGCTACTACAGTGCAGGCTAAATGAATAGCGTGCATTTTAACAGCAAGTGTCTATTGGTTTGAGTCATTCAAGCACTCTTTCAATAAGCATCGCACACAGCCTAGAGAAACAAAAAGAGGACATTTTGACAGACTAATACATTCTACTCCCCAGTATATTTTGGAAAGAGAAAAAACTGTAGGAAGAATCAAGTGAAAATAATAACAGTTCTGCTGAGCAAATATTTCTTGCGAAATTCTTTGGCACTGGAATACAAAGGCAACCAGAGGCTGATTCTGTCGGAGTGAACAGACTGCTGTGAAAACAGCCCATATCTCCAAGCTGATAATCAGCCCGGGCCAGACAGTACTCCCAGCTCCTGATTTGCATCCAGGGATTGCTTGGGAGATTGCTGGCTGGGCCTACCAAGAACTGCTCTAACAACAGAATAATGAAGATGATTGAGCTGGAGTCAAAGAGCAATCCCTGGTAATGTTTATTTGGTAGCATAAATTTAACCATTACATGCATGAGGTACACATGCCAACCATTCTGCGCTTGTACAGTTACTCAAAATGTGCCAAATCTTCTTTGTAAAGGGAAGTTACCACATTTTTCAATACTTAGCATCACATAAATTCAGAATCAGTTTGGAAATGACCATTAAGATCAAAACCAAGTGTTATTTATGTTGGTCAAGAGAGCAAGTCCACCACGCAAAATTACCAGGCTTACTTTATTCTATTCTTTACAGAAAGTTGCTAGCTAATTCTTAATACCAGGCCTCACCCACCCTAAATAAACTATCTTTTTGGATTTGTGTGAATGAATGGGATTGAGCTGAAAAAAGCAGGTTTTGCCCTGCTTTGTGGAAACTGCTTTACCTTTAGGACAAGTACGGGCAGGTCTGTGAGCTCCTCCAAGACACTGCCCTGGTATTCATTCTGAGTGAAGACTGGTGCTTCATCATTCTTATTGACAACATTGATGATGATAAGAGTGTGGTTTTCCCATTTTCCGTCAGAAGCTACAAGCCGGAGCTCATAACGTTGTTCTTGTTCATAATCCAGAGGCTGAGCAATGAAGACAGTTCCAATCTCAGGTTCCACATCAAAAACTCCTTTCACATTTCCGGAAGTGATCTGATACCTTAGTTTGGCGTTTGCACCTGTAAGAGAAAGAAACAATTGCCCCCTGTTCACTTTATGAATGCTTAATCCAGCTATGCACAATGGACATGTATCCAGGAGAAACCTTATTTGCCCAGACTGTTGTGGTGTGTGTGTGAGATAAAACATAAAAACATACACAGCATGATCTGTGTATGTAATTTGAAGGTTTTGTGTGTGGTAGATGGGAGGCTAGATTTGCATTTATATTTACAAGTATACAGACAAGCACTTGTTGATTGATAATGGAGAAATTGTGTGCCTCTATTGTGCATTCATTTGCCAATAATAAAGTAACATACTATGAAAATACAAGAAGCTATTTTTACTCAATGTTTCCTAAGCCTCTCATTTCAAATGCCAGTATTCCTTAACTTTTTTTAAACCACTGGGTGGTGCTAAAATATAACAGAAGTCCTCCATTTTGAGCAAGAATTCACCTTAGAACATTCCACCTGTGCAACAGCAGTTGTTTGATTGCTGCAAAACTTTTAGGAACAACAACAAAACTTTTAGGAACAACAACAAATAGTTTGGTGCTTCCTGTTTACCTATTTGGAAAAGTAAAAAAACATTGCATTCCAGTATACAAAGTAATTTCCTGAATTAAATAGGTGAACTGCTAGGAGCAAAAAGAATATTCAGCTTTTTGTTGAAAAGTTGTGAGTCAGCTATGGATGAGAAGACTAGAGGAGTATGGATGGCTAGCAAGGGAAAAGGCTGTGCTCAACATTAGTGCTTGGAAGGACTTGGCTATCTTTGCAGCAAGAGTTTGAGCAACACTTGCTAGCAGTTTTAGTCAAATTCTCTGAAGTGCAGCACCTGGTTTCAAATGGCCTCTTTACACCTCCCTCATGGGAACTAAGAGGCACAGGCAACGCAGCACTGCCACAGAAAGGAACAGCCAGCTCTCACCTGCTCCCAGCAACACATTCCTTTGGTTCTCATCTGGGCTCTGTCACCAGCTGGCCTTCTTTTAACCAATAGGTTTGGGCAAATTGAGCTGGACCAGCACACAAAAGTAACCAAAATGCAAAGACAGGGACTGACTAGTGGCACATGCTGTTGGACTGGCTCTGCCCATCCGGTCTCACCAGACTGTAGGGGCAGCTTCACACCATCAGAGCTGGTGTCAGTATGAGCCCAAAGGGAATGTTTGACTTTCCCTTTCTTCCTGACTTAATTTCTGGCCACGACATCCCACATTTTCCACTGTTTGTCAGATTCTTTCACAAGCATATTTAACCCACTAACTCACCAAAAAGCACACATTTGATATTCTTACAATGGTGGTAGATAAAACTGAGTCCTAGGGAGATCTTGAAAGCACAGGAGTCAGCAAAATGTGCTCCAGAAAGAGTGAGTATAAAGTTACAGCAGTGTTGTGATTCCAGGTGATTCCATTCTGCCCCAAAGACATTGCCAGCTCACTTAACCTTTGCACTCCAAACCTGAGCACCTAATTAAAGAAAATGCTCACATGAGCCCAGAACTTCGCTCTGCACTTTTACAAATGTTTAAATTGTGGAATTGTCTCCTGAATGCAGACAACTGTTTGTCCATGAAGAAGGTAGCCCTACACACAAACACATGTTAACACTAAATGGACTTTAAAAAACATGCAGAGTCTACTCACCCTCATCTTCATCATTTGCTGTTGCTGTCACAACAGGAGTTCCAACGTCCTTGTCCTCGTCTATGCTGGCCTCATACACTGACTGAGGAAATGCTGGAGCGTTGTCATTCACATCGCTGACAAAAATCCTCACGTAGGCTGTGTCTAAGAAGCAGATGCAAGAGGAACACACAGAGCAGAAATAGCAGAGGTGCACATACCTGACAAGACTATGAAAGTTAAAAAGCCCAATATAGAATTCCTTCTTAGTCTTACCTGTGTTGGGCTGCCCATGAACACCAGGTCTAGCAGATTCTGATAAGTCCTGAGACTGAACTTCAATCAAGTAAGAGGCTCTTTTCTCTCTGTCAAAAGATGCCTGGGTGGAAATAATTCCTGTCTCAGGTTCAATGGTGAAGAACTGATAATCCTCATTAGCATCTTTCAATATTAAGTAGTGAACCTAAAAAGGAAATAGTTAAAACATTTAAAACAAGTTTTTAGTTTCCTAAAAAGGAAATAGTTGAAACATTTTCAATTTTCATTTGTATGTCCAAGTGCTGTGACCTCCCCCTTCATCAGTAGCCTTCTGGTTCTGTATCCAAAGTAGCAACACTCTGAGGAAAGACACATCATCTGAACACATTTTTTCTAAGTCATTTGCTCATTTGGATGTAAAAAGTGCAGAATTCTCAAACAGAAGAACATCTGTACTAGTGATATCGAGGCCCATCAAGCCTAGTATCTAATCTCCAACAGTAGCCAGTGGGAGCAGTTAAGAAAGATCATGAATAACAGAAAGAGAGAGAATGTATGGACTGGCATTTTCCCTGGTGTCTCCTCAGCTTCTCATAATCCACTGTACTTCTGATCTCAAAAAAACCCAACAAACAAACAAACAAACAAACAAACAAAACCCCCCAAAACAAAAACCAAAACAAACAAAACAAAAAAAAGGACAAAAACCAAACAAAAAAAAATCAAAAAAACCCCCCCAAAACAGGAAAATAAAACAAACAACCACAACACCAAAAAAAACTAATAATTTGGACCCTGTTCAACAAGACTGCATAAACGAAAACCTCCACCAGTGAAAGATATTTACATTTTTCCATTTAATAAAGGTCATTCTCTGAAAAAACACCAATTCCATCCCCACCCCCAAGTCATGCCCAGAGCAGCACCTGACTGTTCTACCACACAGGTTACTCTTCAGAAGCTGCAAAATGACCGTTCCAGAACAGCAGATCTCCACTAGCTAGAGTTTCTTCACAGAACAGCCAGTAGGATTTTTAGAAATCACTCAGGAAAATGCAAGGAAAATGAGCAATTCCCTTCATAATTCTGCTTTTTCCTAGGGCTGGGTCATTATTACTGTGATGGCCAAATGATGGTTTGACCAATAATGGTATTTAATCAACTATATTTAAATGGCTGTGAATAACTGACAATAATCACTAAAGGTCAATTAAAAAATGAGCTAAAGAGGTGAGAGTTTGGAAACATGTCCTGCAGCCACATGCGCTTGTTTTGTCTCGGGAGCAGCCCTGAGAATCCTGCAGCAGTACTTTGTCATAATTGCTGGATCAGGATGAGCTGCCATGCTGCGGGACCCTGAGATCACAAAGAGCATCTTCTCTGCCTGCATCCCATGTGATGCACATCATCCATAAGACAGACAAGTGCTTGACAAGTGCTGTAAGAAGTGCTGGTGGCTCATTACCCTGCCATCTGCTGACTGCACATTCTCACTAATTACAATACTACCACTAGAGTATTGTGAGGAAAAGAACTGGATTAAGGTCAAACCTCTCCATGTAGGCCAGAATCCAAGTCCATAGCTAACACCTGAACCACAGACGTGCCAACATCAGCTCCTTCTGGCACAGACACCTCGTAGTTAGAAGACATGAAGAATGGAACATTATCATTGACATCTGAAAAAGGAGGTGATGAGGATCATGGTAAGAAAATATTTGGAGACATTTTTGTTTACTGTCCCACAGTTGTATTTTGCTTGGAGGAAGAATGTACATTGTTTATAGCAATAAGCAATCCTGCTCTGGGTTTTCCCCTTCTCATGGTAGCAGTCAGGAGGCATTTTATAGACACTGGGCAGTTTGTGGGAGACAGTGCCCTAATGCCTGAGATATTGGCTAATGATTAGACCAGAGATAGACTAAGTCCATGAATGCCAGGACCAGGAGGGCTTTCGTCCACAGCTAAGTTATTGAAAAGGGATTTTTTTCTTGTAAGCAGAATGAAGTTTCTGCCAAATTCTGGTACCAATAACCGCACTACAGGAAAAACCTTTTGGGACAGGGTCCACAACCTACAATGAGCCTCAGATTCTGCTCTACAGCCTGAAGGGGTTTTGCATTGGTAGATTGTGAGAGACAGGACAATGCCATTATAAAGTGAAGCAGGAAAGTTGGATTCTCTTTCAAATTACTACCCCATTCTCATTTCCATGGTGGTGGGCAAGACAAATGTTTTTGCTGGAAACTTCATTTATTTGCATTTTCATCTGAATATCTGCCTAACAAAAGTAAGTCCACTAATCCTGCAAAAAGCAGGGATTAATATCAGATTTATAGTTTTGTGTGGATCTACTGGAACAGAACCTTGTGTAAAGATCCTGCTATAGGAGGTTTGGATCAAATTTTTTGAAAATTTCACTTATCATAAGGATCCTTGCAATTTCATATCTGTAGTTGTAATCTCAGTATGCAATGGAAAATTCTGAATGTAACAAAAACCCCTAAACAAGTATCCAAAACAAACCCAGCCTATCTGGGCTGTTTCTCTTTCTATAGCACAGACTATTTCCAGTAATACTCATCTCCTTTCAATAGCTTGGGAAAGAGTACTAGATTTCTCCTCCTTTTGAAAGAAAATATTTTTAATTACCTTTACAGAACCAGGCACTAGTGCTGCCTAAACATTCAGACAGCCCATTTTTGCACTATCACATCTCCACATTTGATAGTTGTACTTAGGAATTGCCTCAGACAGACCGTTTTAATGACTGCAGAACTTTTACAGTATAGAAATGTACGAAGCATTCTGAGGTGGCTTGGCATTTCATGGATGTTACTTTAATTCGTGGCATTATACTAAATAATAAGAATATTGTTTTGAACAGCAGCAAAGCTTACCTGTTATATTCACACAAACAGTGGCAAAGGAAGCTAAAGGAGTCATTGCTACATTTTGTGCCCGGACTGTCAGGGTGAAAAACTTAGTTGTCTCAAAGTCAAGTGGTTCAGCGACTAGAAGAGAAGCAGATCCATCAGCTCTGTTTGGCTTCAGATAGAAACGAACTGGCATGTTAGTCTCTGGAACTTGACCCTCCTCCAGATTATACGTAACCCTGGGATCACCAAGAAGGGATGTGGCTTTGATCGTCTGAAGAAGAAAAGAGCCACCACAGACATTCATGAAGCACAGGGTTGCAAGTGTTACGTGTTGAGTTTCATGGCAGAAGCATACATACGTGTATGTTCTCCAAGAACACACATGCCTGTATGACTTGGGTAACAGATAAAACAGAAACATTTGCAGAGCCGTGTCTTACTTTACAATATCTAGGTTTGATGCAGGTGTTAAATCAACAGGAAATTTATCTGCCTGTAAATGTGCCAAGCCAGAACTCCAGCACAGCTAAAAGAAATCTCTCCTCTCTCGTCCTTCCAAAGCAAAGCCGACCCATAAGGAGACCATCTCTCCAATGAGTTATACATTTTACCCAGCAAGTTACAGAAGAAAAAACCCCAAATCCTAAATTTTTTCCAAGTGCTTGAATATTACATACAGGAGGAGGAAAGCAAGAATGACTCAGCAATATACAGAAGGCACTGCTCTTAAAGACTAAGTCTCTATGGGTTAAAAAGGAATTGGTTTGAGTTAGAAGAGTCTGAAGCAAACTATGTCACTGCATGCTCTCATGCTAAACTGAGAAAACCTTTAGGAAAGACACAAGCAGATAGCACAGCCCACTGAGGATGGAGGAGTGAGGAGCTGGCTCTTGGTGGGAACATGGAAGGATTTCCTTCTCTGGCAGCGCACAAGTCTTGCTCCTGTAGAAGCACACTTCGAGGGCCATTTGTGCAAGAATTCACTGGGAAAACTGTTGCCAGATGAAATGCCAGCCTATTCTGTGGCAGCTACACGTGGCAAATTTAATGGGTACACAGTAGTGAAGGCTCATAAGGGACAGTGCAACGTAGTGAGGCTGCAGAGCGGGCATCCACGTACTTCTGACATGGAGCACAAGAGAGGAAGAAGTGGAAATGGAGAGGGAGGGAAATAATCACACTTTCAACATACCACAATCTTGGTGTCACGAATGGTGTTTTCGGGGATGGTTACCCAGTATGTGCTCTGCTCCCAGAGGGGTGGTTGGCTCAGTGCACTGGTGACAGTCACCGTCAGCTCCACTGTGCTGCTCCTGTTCCCTCCATCTGTCGCTACAATATAGCGGCTAATGCGCATTGCCTGCGAAACAAACACAGAGGATGCTTGAAAACCATTTTGTACAAACCAAGAGATTTCAATTTACCCTCTGCAATGGATTTGAGGGGTTGGTGTCTCACATTACCTGGGGTAGTGGGCAATTCACATACACCCAGCCTGTGCTGGGGTTGATCTGGAAGTATTCCAGCTGATGCTCTAACATTGAGTATGTGACAGCAGCATTCACACCCTGGTCACTGTCGTGAGCTGCAACTCGGAGGAAACTCATCCCCACTGGAGTGTCTTCACTAAGGAAGTCTTTGAAAAGACAAAGGTATTGTCAGCAGGTCTGGTCTGGTTTATCAGGCTGTATTTGTAAAGAAATACCCCTGTAAAACATCATTGTTGCCTTCATGAGAGATTAAACATTTCTTCAGTGAGGGAGGTTATAAAGTATTGTCACCAACGGTGTCTATAGTCCTCTTTTAGCTTCCCCTTCCCTCTCCCCTGCCATGCTGAGCTGTTAAGTGAGCTGCAGGTGATGCAGATTTACTGACACTGCTGCTGCCAGCACTTGTGCCTGTCCGTGGAGGTGCTGGCAAGCCCCACAGTGGCTCGCATACCCACTGCTTCAGGTCACAGCCCAGCCTGCTGGGCTCAGCTGATGATAAAAGCAGACTGGCACCAAAGGAAATTCTGTGTGAATTGAATTAATCTTGAATATGAATGGTGCTGGCAGTGCTGTCAGTGGGAGGCACTAGGTAATTGCGAAGCATAAAGACTCAGGTCACAGCAAAGATGCCTCCAACCCCTCCAGTGTTTTGGATAAGCTGCCCAGGGCAACGGCAATGAACATTTTATGTATGTCCCTTTCCTTAGGTTTCACTCCCTGCTCCCAGGAATCCACCTGTGTTAGAGGTCGTGTCTTTCTGCCCATGGTTCTAGAGACACCAATCCGTCTTTGAACCTGCTCAGATAATTGTCATCTAAAAATCTGGCAGCAAAGTCACAGATATGAAGAGTCCACCACACAGAAGAGTAATTAATTTTGTCTTCCTAAAGCCTGATTTCTGGAAAGGACACCAACCAAATGATGGGAAACCATGAGCAGTCATTTCCTGCTTCCCTCCACTTCTGTGAGGCACAGTTTTATATGAAGCTATCATGTCCCTGCTGGCTGTCTTTCTTTCACAGTCATCTTTACATTACACTGATTTTTGGTCCAGTTCTTCCCTCTATCCTCAGCCATCCAGTCCCAATTCCTCCTAGCTATGTGTACTTGCCTGATTGTGTTTTTGAGCTGTTTCCTTGTACTAAGACTCCATCAGCTCAGTGTATTAAAACTGACAGTGGGAAGGCTGGTGCAGTTGGGTTTAGGCAACTCAGTCAGACTGTTAATTCTTGTCTTGTTCAGAAATTTTCATACCTTTGATCTCCCTTATATGTGTCTCCTTCAGCATTTTTGAGGTGGGATAATCAGAACTGCATGCCACTTACGGAGTAAGTTTTCTGTTTTCTGTTTTGGTCTTCTCCTTAAATGTCTACAGGCTGTAGTAGTGGAGCAGCAACCACTTGCTCCATGAACAATAATTTGAGATTTAATTGGCTTCACTCATCCCTGTGTCATTTAATTGGCTTCACTCATCCCTGTGTCATTTAATTGTCCTGGGATTCTTGTCTTTGGCATGTCAGTAACAGACAAAGCTAATCTCACAAGAGATTTACCAGCACTAAGATAGATTAATGAAAATTGAATTAACTGCCAAAAATCACTGTAAAAATACTCTTTTTTTGTGTTTATGCTTTTGTGTGTGTGTGTTTATGCTGTCTTTAACATTCAAAATCTGTTAAATTGCATTGTAAGAAAATAGACAAAGCTACTTGGAAGGGTAGTACTCTCATTTCATGTGCTTTACTTGCTGCTGGTACAACTTTAATGTTTACTGTACCATCCCTACTACAGTTAAGCATTTCTTTAATGTCTGTTTTGCAGACAGATGATAAGCTGCATGGCTAAATCAGGAATTCGACCAACATCCTAGTGCTGAGAGTAAAGAACCAGCAGTTTCCAGGACGAATAGAAACCTATGACTAATGGCATTTGATCTTGTTAGGGAAGAAGCTATTTTTAATTCTGTGACGTTCAAGCATTGATTACTTATGTAGAGATGCTGGGAAAGTGCTGGGCATAACCTGCCCTCGTTATCTGCAGTTTTGCCATCTCAAAATACTGCCTTTGCTTCAGAACCTTTGCTGGTACCCTCTGTTCATGAAAAAGGAAAAAAATCTGCCTGTTCCTCAGAAGTGCTGAAGCCACCATAATTATAAATGCAACCTCTCAGCTTCACAGCTTTTGAAAAAGAAAAATCATAGGCAGTTTCACCTGAAGGACATGTATGATGGTAGAATAGAAAGGTTCATCTTTGCAAAAACATTACCTTTACCTCAGGGAGCTGTCTGCTGTGCTCAAAAATATTTTTTTCCAGAAAGATCATTGCTACTCAATTTCTCAGTGCTGCTTTGGCCAGGCTTGCAGAAGACACTGGTAAGAATGTAGAAATGGCTATTCCAAATCTACACATTTTAATGAATTTGGTGCTTAGAATTAGTCAGTACAAGATTCTTTAAAAGGTGCAACACAGTTTTCCTTCTGTCCTTGTACATAACTCTGAAGTGTGGATGTATATTTAGCTCATTTCCCAGCATGTCACTTCTTGTTAAAGTCCTAAAATATAAACATCCAATTTATCCTTCTGAAATGCTGGTATCTGTGATGTTAAAGACAATTTTCTTACAAGCCATCTTCATTTTAATAAGGCATTGGTCACTGCTTTGCCTTCCATGATCTTTCCACACAAGTGGCAAAAAAAACTCCAAAATGAAGTTGTTGGCAGATGCATCAGCAACACTTTTTTTTTCATTTTCAAGCAATTATGCAAGGAAGGACCTGTTCTAGTCCAACAACTACAGACAATGCTCATGACTTGGGGATGACACTAAATGTAGAGAGTCCAAGTGTAATAAAATGCAGGATTCTACTGGAGAAGCATCAAGTCAAATTAAACAAAAGACTGATGTAAAGCATGTCATGTGGGGATGAAAAAGGGAATGGCACCAGGGCAAATGGGAAAATCTAGCTCAGCAGGGCAGATACAGCGGGCACTGGCTCCCAGCCAAAAGCAGCCTAGAAACCAAGGATTTTGTGCTGTTTGACATAACAAAAATGCCACTTCAGTCTATTCAAACAGAGGTGATGTGCTACAGAGACACAGATGACAATTGTATTCTAGTCAGGGTTGATGATTTTCCAGCTAGGATGTCATGTTTTGTTTTGGGACATCAAATAAAAATTCAGTGTGGAAAAGAGCTGGGCAGAGAAAAGCTGCAAAGAGAAGGGATCAGATCTGCCTCATCTGTGGGAGTGAAATATGTCAGTGTTTTCAAGATAACTGGAATGAATAAAGAGGACTGGTTAATTCTGCACATTTCCACTGATGATGAGTTAAACAGTAACTGGCTTAGTGGGCAACAAAGGATGACTGGTCCCCTAACCAGCTGCTTGCTGTTAAGAGGAATAGCCTTCTAACAAGATTCATGTGGCAGTACTGGGACAAGCAGACAGGTAACACTCACACTGATAGCGACTGTTCTCGAACTTGGGGTCGTTGTCGTTGACGTCAGCGATGAGGACGGTGACCTGGCACACGCCGATCAGCGGCTCCTGCGCCTGGTCCGTGGCAGTGACACACAGAGTGTGCTCCCTCTGCTCCTCCCGGTCGAAACTCTGCGTGGTGGTGATGGCTCCTGCAAACAGACACCTCCTGTGCTGCCTGTCACCTCCTGTCACAGCCTCAGGACTGAATTTGCAGAGAGGAATCTGCACATCTCCTGTGCAAAAGGAAGCTCTGACCGCATGCAACACAACCATGAAGCTTGATCCTCACTGATCCTGCAAGGCATGTCTTGCACCAGACCAGCTCCAGTTCTCCTGTCTCTCCTCACATGTCACATGTCACCTTTTTCCTGCTGCCCTGGTAAGAAGCTCAGTCTGAGTTATCTCATGGCTCATGGAGCACAGGGCTTTCTCCTTCTCACTGAAGGGCCTCCCTAGGTTTACTCCAGTGGTAGTCCAAGTAACTGAATCAGCTCATTATTACTTCGAGGAAGAGTCACACCACAGAAGACACAAGTGATGTGACCAAAGTAACCTCTGCTACAGGAGCTGGAGGCTGCCTCACTGAACAGATTAAAATTGGGTAAAATCATATAGTGGATAAATCAAACAATTTTCTCCAAATCTTCAAGTTTTCCTCCCTACTAATCAAGGTCTCTCCCTACCTCAGCTATTTTCTTCTGGTTAGCAGATTTCAAACTGGCCTTCTTGAGGCCACTTCTAGGCCTATTTCTCTACTATGCTCAGAGTTCTTCAGTTCTTTTGTAGTCCCTTCCAGTCTCCTGCACAGTCCTGGGCATAACAATATCCCATTTTCCTATTTTGACTATAGAAACATCAACAACTATAGAACATCTTCATTTGAAATAAATCATATATTAATCATATATTGTTGCCCTGTTCTGGTCTGAGGGTTTTGCCTGCAGTGCACTGGATCTCCTATTTGTGCATGAGATAAGAAATAAATTGTGGCCACATTATAGGGAAGAATAAACTTAACCTGTAAAAATCACACTTTCTGCTCTGCATTTTTATAGCTACCCATGATCCAAATAGGAAGATAAGTGATACAGAACACATTTTTATCTTCTTATTGAACTGGGGTTTGTTTCCCTATTTAATTTGTGTTTGGGGCCCCCAATATAAGAAGGATGTGGATGTGTTGGAGTGAATCCAGAGGAGAGACATAAAGATGATCAAAGGGTTGGAATACCTCTCCTGTGAAGACAAACTGAGTTGGGATTTTTCAGCCTGGAGAAGAGAAGGTTCCAGGAAGACCTTACATCACCTTCCAGTACCTAAAGGTGGCCTACACAAGAGCTTGAGAGGGTCTGTGGGCATGTAGTGATAGGACAAGGGGTAATGGCTTTAAACTGAGGGAGAACAGGTTTAGATCGGGAAAAAATTCTTTACTGTGAGGGTGGTGAGACACTGGCCAACACAGGCTGCCCAGAGAAGCTGTGGAAGCCCCATCCCTGGAAGTGTTCAAAGCCAGGTTGGATGGGGCATTGGGCAACCTGGTCTAGTGGAAGGTGTCCCTGCCCACAGCAGAGCTGTTGGAAATAAATGATCTTTCAGGTCTCTTCCAACCCAAACCATTCTATGCTGCTATGATTTGAATCACTACAACCTTAATCTAATCTAATCTAATCTAATCTAATCTAATCTAATCTAATCTAATCTAATCTAATCTGCATGGCTATTTACATACCCTGAGCATTTTCCAGAGTTTATCCTATAAACTGCCACAGCTAACCCTGCAGTTCCATTGTTAAGCATGACCCACATGGACATACTGATAAAGCAGCATTTTCATTACAACACAATGCCATTTTCACTTTTTCTCAGTAACCTGAAGCTACTGACCTGTGTCTGGGTCAATGCTGAAGCCTAGGGAAGCTCCGTCTCGGTGCATGAGCCCATACTTCACCTCTCCATTGATGCCGAGGTCTGCATCATAGGCTTCTACCTGTAGCACATGCGTGCCTGGAGGCTGATTCTCCAGAACCCAGGTGCTGTCACTGTAGTAAGCGCACTAAAAATACACCCAAACATCCGACCCTAAATATTACACAGAGACACATGAATTTGCTGCACAGTGTCAATATTTTTTCCAGCAGGTCTGAGAAAAACTTGGAAGAAAGTCACTGCTATTACTTATACACACAAAGAAATCAATCTTTAAGGGAGGGGAAGGAAAAGGAGAATGAAGACTTTACACTTTCTCTATGAAGAAAGCTGACTGCTGTTCACTTACAAGTTCATTCTGCTCTGCACACACAGACCCTTCAGCCCATCAGCAATCACCAGTAGCTTTGGAGACTCTATTACCCCAGTCATAGCTTAGATGGGAAAAGAGTATCTGCAGAAAGACATCTTACCTCTCTAAAGACAGGCTTGTTGTTATTAATGTCGTTAACTCCTACAATAACCTCAGCAAAACTGCTGAGAGGAGTGGGTCCTCCTGAGGCATTGTCATCTATGGCAGTGACATTCAGGGTGTATTGTGGCCCTTTCAGACTGGGTGGTGGGTTTCTGCGGAGTTTAATGATACCTGAATTTGGAAACAAAAAGTGTCATGTTAATTTACTGTGTAAATACTCAAAATCAAGTGAGCATGACATTTCTCTGTCACTGTATTGCTGGCTCAGTTTGTAGTTTGGTTGCAAATCAGAGGAACCTGTCATCTTAGTCTGCACAGCCTTGGACCAGGATCCCAAGTTTTGGCTGATAGTTGAAGAGCAGCCATCATATCAAAGAACTAATCCTCACCTATATAAAACATCACCATTTGTGGATTATATAAATTTGGTGCTTTCTTGTGGTTTTTGACATACAGGTGGAGCAGAGGCATTACAGAATAGAAAGTAAATAACTGTTTTCTTAAACCTCTTTCCTTACCTTTCTGGCTATCCAGCTCGAAGTTGCCCTCCTCATTGCCTCCTGTAATCAGATAAAGCAGCCCATCTCCATCAGGGTCCTCTGCCCGAACAGTAGCCACCAAGGTGCCAGGACCAGCATCTTCCGAAAGGAAAGTCCTGTAACTGATGGACATAAGGGAGCAATGGAAGCACACAAAGTATCAGAATAACCATCACCATGTTAAACCATCAGCAAGATTATGCATTCATTATGATTGGTTTTTTAAAACTTTGGGCATCCAACCATGGAATCTTAAACTGGTTTAAGATATGACTTATGTCTTCTTTGTTCAACATAGGGTACTTATTTTAGGATTGTAATCCTGCGCTTTTGGTATACATAATTTTGAAGGATCCTTCAGAGGATAACAATATGCACCATAATACATTGTACTGTAAAACAGGATCACATATCTCCTAAAATTGAGAAAAAGAACTGGTATCTGCTATGCAGTGTTTCTTATGTCCCTATATATTAATGGAAAGCATCAGATACTACAGAGATGAATGTAAAAAAGTACTTAATTTTGTACATAAATATATGTATGTTTTGTATTTAAAACATGTTCATACTTCAAAGTTATGCAAAGAATAGAAATTGTATTGAATAGGGACAGGAAAGAAAAAGTCTTAAACAAGCAGGGGCTCATGAAATTAGCTTACAATCTGTTGATGCTAAAATTAAGTTTTAGTGTTTGCTAACTACCATATTTATTTGTCACCGATCTATACATTGAAAATCTCTGTGAGACCTAGGAGTCAATGCAGTCAAAATCATTCCCTGTATAGATTGGTCTTTGATTCATTCTGTTCTCTCTCTATAAGTCAATATACTGGTATCACAAATTATGTATTTTTTTTAAATATACGATCTAGAAATGAAAGTCCAACTCCTAAAGCTTTCCTATAGAAATTACCCTTGAATTTCACTGGTACTTAGAGTTGCACAAAACAAGTGACCATTTAGCCGAGTGCTACTAAGGTTACATGTATGAGCAGCATATTTTAAAGCCAAGGCAGGTGTTCAAGGTGCCTTACACAGACTGGGAGAAGACAGGAGCCTCGTCGTTGACGTTGGCCATTCGGATGCGCACCGACGCCGTCCCCGTCCGAGGGGGATGTCCTTTATCCACAGCTATCACCACAAACTCATACATGTGGTTTGCTCGCTCAAAGTTCAGCCTCTGGTTAGAATTGATGACCCCGTGATGTGTGATGGAAAAATCAGTGCTCTGGATGAAGTAAGAGATCTCAGAGTTGGAGCCAGAGTCGCAGTCTGTTGCAAGCACTATTAGAGAACACATTTAGTAGAACAGTCATACTGCAAAGGAGGTTTGGTTATGCTGTTTCCCACCAAGACAACTCTATTTCGTTGCTAGTTTCTGAGAACTGGCTGTTTCATCCGTAAAAGTTTTTTGGGTTTTGTTTGTTTTTTTTTTTTGTGGTTAGAGTCTGTGAACTTAGCAGGATGCTGGGAGTGAGAAATCAAAACAACACTTCCCTCTGCTCCAACCTGATCGCAGCCAGGTGAATTTGCAAGAGAGCTGTGATCCCAGCACTGCACAAAACACTTTGTACAAATAGCAGTCAACACTGGTAATTAGCACACAATCAGTATGCACATTGGTTGAACAGTATCAGTCATAAACTGGTTCCTGCTTTTTGCAGGAATGCCATGTTCAAATTTAATTAGCTGCCAGCTAGTTATACACTTTTTAATTACCTGGTGCTTCAAGTAACGAAGAGTGATTAAACATTCCTCCCCAGTAAGTGTTTATTCAGCATGCTGAGCGTCCTATCTGCTCAGAAGCAGCAAACTGGCATAACAAAGACCGGGAGCTCACAGCATAGCATCAAAAGTGATTTTTAAGAGCAGAAGCTCACCTCTCCAATTACCTTGCAATTTTTCTAGTCTAACAATGAGGCTTCACATCATACCCATGCTGGTAATAAACAAACTCCTTATTCTACCAGTGGGATCCAGATGCAGCCACTGTGGTAGCTCACAGCCTTCTAGAAGCAGAACAGTGATTGCAGTGCGTGGGCATCCCAGCAAACTGCTGCAGCATCATCCACAGAGGGATGGCAGAAACAACCCATCTCTATCAGAATACTAACTTAAAACAGGAAAGGAGCAGAGAATGATTTCAAACGTACACTGAAGAGCTGTTCTACTTAGCTGCAAAAAATGTCAACTACATCTGTCTGTGGAAAGTTACTCATATTTGTTTACAAGGATATTTAGAGTGGTTGTAATATTTTGTTTAAAATCTCTCCAAATCCTGCTGTGAATAAATGTTTGTGTGTTTAACAGACTACAAAATCAAGGGCTTTAGAGTTAATCACTCTCTTGCTGTACTGACAGACAAAATATATTAAAAACTCAAGAAAGACTAAAATGACAGTGATTTAAATCTGTCAAATACAGTGGTTAAGTATCGTTTTTAGAAAGGCATGCAGAACGTCAAAAACTTATTTGATTTGAAAAATTTTGATTTAATCTACAGTTATTAGTGAGCCATTGTAACCACTCACAAAAACACATTCTACGTGCTAAATGACATGCTTCTTTCCCCCCAGATGTTTTCTGGCAAATAGGGAATATGGTGCTTACTTGTACATGACAGAAACATGCCTTACTTCCCAATAGTAACTGGGAATTCTATTCTGCTCCATTTCATTCCATCCTGGAAACCAGTGTGCATTGCAAAGGATATTTTAAGGATCATATGCCAGCCACAAGCAGCTCTGTGCTGTCTGTGCACGTGTTCTGAACTAGTGTAGTGCAAGTTAACTCTGGTTTAAAAGCTGACTGAGTTGCCAGCCACAGCTCCAAGCCTTGCCCTGTTGGCACAGAGATGCAGCTGAAGGCTGAGGGCCCTTCTGAGAGCAACCTCAGTGCTTCACATTTCAAGTGTGCTAAAATGAAAGTGGCTAATAACCAAAACCTAGACTCCCATCATCCACAGTTTTAATAAAGCATGTATCACACTACCTTTTGCACTGCCACTAACAGCTACAGGCATACCCAGAATGGCAAAAGCTGTCTCATATTTGCATTTATTTTTGTTTGTGGGTCATTCTGATGCTGCAACATCCCACCCCTCAAGGAGCTACAACGAGGGTAAGAGTTGTTTGTCTTTTTTTTTTCCTGAGGTAGTTGCTTTGGCAGTCGGAGTTAGTGGCACAGGTCTCATCCTGCACGAGGTACAGCTTCCTTTCAGCCACCAACAGCCCTGCTCAGCCCTTCTACAGCAGGCCAGTCTTCACATACCCATTTCTACTGACTGTCACTATACTTCCATCTCACACTTTCTTTTCTAAGATGGCTTTTTCTCTTGAAATGTACCCCACGTGGAAAGACAACAACATGGGACGCAATTACATAGCTTTGACATTCTGCTTGCTTTGGACATAGGGCATTCATTTTTTGCCCCACAAGTGGAACTTTGATGAGCTTTACAAGTCCTCTGGACAGAAAAACATTGATCTCTTTAAGGAAATTTTAAGATTTGGTTATTCTGACCAATTTCTTTCTTCCCAAGAGCAATTAAATCTAAAAATTATTACAAGCTCTGAACTCTCTTAGAAAATATTTAGAGAAAGCAGGCCCTGCAGCCCCCTTACACAAGGGAAGCTAAGCCTCTTACCACCTCTGAAACCTGCAGAGTTCAGCTCGAGCTTTGGGAAATTTACGTTTTTGTCTTTTTGCTAAGTCTTGCCTTGGCACATACTCACTTCTCAGGGCTTATCAGACCCCCTGAAGTCTTTTATCAGGATACTATTTTAGCCTCTAAAAATGTCATCTGTGCACTCAGGGTTTATACACAAGGGACACATGGCCATGTTAAAAACAACAAGCTTGGGATGATGACTGGTAAGCCACAACCATAAATACAAGCTCACAGGCTTTCAAAACATTTTTCCTTTAACACTTTGCAAGTCAGTTATACAGCATTAATGCCTATTTGTCAAAACTATCTGACTATTTTAAAAAACCCTGTTTTTTTCTTAACACCTTAAGAAGAGAAAAACTAATTGCAGCAGCTTCTGGGACACAAAAAGATTACCAAGATGAGTTAAAAGACAGCTACAACATTTAAAGGAAACTAAGCCACTTCCTATAAGCTGCTTTAACTGTCCTTGGATCTCTCCTTGGGCACAATACAGTGATCTTCATGTAAAGACACTCACAACTCTACTTCCAGGATAGCGAAAAGTCATGCACAGACCACCAGGAAAGCTGCCATCCACATCTTACAAAGGCAGTGCCTGTGGAAGAGAGCACTTCCTCATGGCCAGAACATGGAAAGGTAACAAACTAGCAGGTCTGTGGCAGGACTGAAATGAAAGGATGGTCCCCACCTTGCAGAAGAGACGTCCCAACAGGAATGGTTTCGGGAACGTTGTCTCTGCTGTAAATGGAGCGCTGGAATTCAGGAGAACAGTCGTTTTCATCTGTGATATGGACCATGACCTGAGGAAAAAGGACACATTAAGAATGGGTTTTAGCTTCTACACTGCTAAAAGAGCACTTCTTTCAGGACACTGCAGTGGCAGTCGGTGCTTTTGCTGCTGTCCCATCCTTGCACCTCTGATGCTATTCTTCTCACACTACTCCTGTAACACAGACAAGTGTTTTCTCCTCCACTTCCAAGATGGGAGGCAAAGCCAAAAAGTAATAACAAGAGGTATATGCAGAGCTTAGATGTGAACCCAGATCACAGCCCAGATTTCTGCCTGTACTCCAAGGCCTCCTCCCTGCCCAGCATCCTCACAGTGTCCTGGGCTATCCATCTGTGTAACTGCTCCCAGAGCAATCCTACCAAGGATTGCAGACCATGGGCAGGACGTGAAGAGATTCATGTACCTCAGTCACGCTGCTGAGAGTGCTCTCAACTTCCATGGCTTTCAGGAGGAGGTGGTAGAGGTGGTGCTCACTCTCGTAGTCCACAGGGTGGGTCAGGCTGAGCTCTCCACTCTCTTGCCTCACCCGGAAGAGCCCAGAGGGATTCGTCAGCAGAGTGTAGGAAAGAGGCTGGCTCTGGAAAGAAACTGCCTCAACAACAGCTACTCTGCAAAGAACCAGAGAACACCCTTTGCTTCAAAACAATAACAACAAAAGCTGTCTCCTCAGCACTAGAGGAGGAGGGTAGGATGAGGAATGGTGTCTTGCTCACTCTCTGTCAATGCTTGGTTCAGCTTTGTATTCAGACTGAAAGGAAACCCCTTTTGCTACAGGGAGCCCATCTACCTTCTCTCACCAAACTCATTCAGTGACATAGCAGTGCTGGAATAACAACCCATTTCAACCCCCATTAACACTAAAACATATTCTTCTTCCCTATTTTAGCCTTTTAAACACATGACAGCAGTCACTGGTTCACCCCCAGTTTCTCAGTTATTCATAAGTAAGTGACCTACTGCACTTCTGAGCTTCTCTGTAATTGTATATTCAGAAAAGAAACAGGTTCAGACATGGATGGGAAACCCATGGAGCACAGGGCTTTCCAGATCCTGCTGTCCACCTTGGCAGGACATCAAAGGAATGTTTGCCTCCCCACTGTGACTTATGTTTTGAAGCTCCACCTCTCACACCAGTCTTTCACCAGCATAATACACTTCTAGCTCATCTCACTAAAAGGTATTGGGAAGTAGAGAAATTTCCCTCCTCCTTCTCATTCAGCCTATCTTAAGGATTAGTGGCACATCTCCAGCAATTTTTCCTAGGTCATCAGTTTATTTTGAGGTTTCCTGCTCCATAGAGGCCTTATGGCACTGTTCCACCTGCTCTTTAGAGGCCTTAAAGCAAATTCTGCTCTCAAGTAGCTGAACAGTGACAATAAACCCAGAGCCAGCTTGAGAGCATCTCCCCACTGTGACTTGGCTTAGCTACTCTTCATGCAACAGCAGAGCCCCTTGGAGATGGAGCTTTATCTAATTGTACTTCACACTGGTGCTGTTATCTCAAGAGTCTGGCAATGACTTGTCTTTCTAGAAATTTAAATACAAGTCAAACAGGACACAAACAACTCCAGATCTGGTTAGTTAAAATACTATTTTTCAAGCATTTGTTTAAATCACCAGGAGATGCATAGCCCGTAGTTCGGCTGTTCTAATTCATGATGCAATGCACTAAGACCCCAAAAGCACTAAAATAATTCCAGCACCCAGACTACATCTGATACATGGAGACTCATGTCACACTGGAGACTCAAATATCAGAAGAGGTGCAATTTCTTTCAGAAAACACATTATTTTTAAAGTGTAATAGGCAAATGCATATGATTAGCCTTGAGAAGTAAAACGACAGAAGTTTCACTCTACTGTGCTCTGTGAAGCTCCTCTCGGACTGCAGGGAGGGAGTCACCTAACCAAACACAACTCACTTTTCTCCTGCTGGAGTGTTTTCAGGGACAAACACACTGTAGGACATGTTGGTGAACTGTGGAGGTCGGGAGCCTGCCAGGATGGAAACCGAGGCGTAGGGGCTCTTGTTGCCATGTTCATCAGAGGCTTCCACAGTGACCACATACTCCTTGTTCCATGTCAAAGGCAAGCCAGTTGTCATGATAATGCCAGTGTCCTTATCCACTCGGAATCGCTCCTCACCACCTACCAATACATGCACAAAATTGCTCTGAGACAAGCCCCATAGCAGGAACATTTGCACCTTCACCATTTCAAGGCAAGCTATCCCCAACTGATCCACCTATGTCCTTGTATGCACTTCTTTTTACCTTTCCAGTTGTTCACCTTATCCTTCACTCACACTGTTTTGTTGACCAGTGCAGAGTAAAAGAGACAAGAACGAGTAAAAAATAAAGCCTTAAGTTAACAGTAAAGCTGCCATCAATTTCAAAATAGGCAAGAAGAAAGATTCCCATCTACACAACTTTTGCTCACAGCACTTGCAGCTTCTATTTGCTGTATTTGCTGAATCTTTAAGGATTCCCCAAGGAAAAAGTCTACCAATGAAATTATAAAATGGGGACTTGGTAAGAAACATCTGCAAGTAAAGATCATTGTGCCTTTTTTTTCAGACCAGCCCTACCTGCAATGAGTGTGTAAGTGATGCCAGAGGTGGTGTTTCCATGGCTGCTGCAGTGTGCCATGAGCTGGTAGATGAGAGTGCCCTTGCGCGCATCGGGATCGACGCGTGCCAGGTACGGGTACGGGTACATGCCCCAGGACAGAAGCTCCTCTTCTGGGGCCAGGAGTGTCACATGGCAGAGGTACCAGTCATCATCTGCAAAAGGCACATGGATTTCTAGGCAGCTTGGTCACAGACTTTAGTCAGGAATGTTAACATCTTATCCATTAATATCTGTAAATAAACCAAGAAGGAAGCTTCCACTGCAAAAGACATGTAGAGATTTCATCACAGTATTTTTACCTCTAGGGAGACATATATTCAAGCCTTTTTAATTCACAGCAAGTCACTAACAGATGTTAAAGGTATATATGGGCTTCTTGAAGAAATTTTCCTAAACACATTTTTGTTCTAATAGTGGCCTTAAGATTTGACTTCAAATTAAAATGAATATATTATTGAATATAGAGAATAAATTTGAATAAAAAGAGAAACTAAATATAGAAAGGGGGGTATGTAGAAAAGTACATGGGAGAAATGCACATCTTCTGCCTGCTAAAATATGATCACATACTTCAACAAACTGCACTGAGGTTGCAGGTCTGTTAAGGGCTACACCACTAGAAAATCAGACACCCACCCAGGTGTATGTGTGTCTCATACAGGAAACTCTTCATCTCTGCCTTCAAGAAGGCCATTTCACACAGGATGGAAGAAGACAGGAGCATGTGGACAAAACCAGCACCAAAGGCAAGAAATAAGCTGGAAATTCTGAACCATTTTAAGTGTATATCTCAGGGATGTGATACTAAATAAAAGGCTGCCCATAGACAGACATTCCCTGGCACACCAGACCTTACAGGCTGCCTTACCCCACAGTAAAAGTACATGCTAGACAAATATCCCAGAGATAATCATTCCCAGGAAGGAAAAAACTAAAGTATTTAAAATCAAATTTAAGACATGGTTTCCTTAGTTTTCCCTAGATGACAGGGTTTCTGGTTTTCTCA
The DNA here is from genome assembly GCA_013397075.1 of Rhabdornis inornatus. Classification (NCBI taxonomy): domain Eukaryota; kingdom Metazoa; phylum Chordata; class Aves; order Passeriformes; family Rhabdornithidae; genus Rhabdornis; species Rhabdornis inornatus. Next base: position 983,205 of record VWZS01000481.1, read on the forward strand.
TGTACCAGCACTGCATACAGGAGAACATTGGTTCACTTTTTAATTTTTTTTTTCCCCTCTGTATCACTGTGTAGGACAAGGCACAACCCACAGCATGAGGTAGCAGCTCATAAGAGCAGCTGGAGCAGTCACTATTTTATCTACAGCCAAGAAAGAGGATTGAGAAATACATGTCCTAATTCAGCCAGTTACAGACAGTGTTATTTTGCTAGTAAAGGGAAGAAAACTTGTAGGCATGAGCACTTAAAGATATTTTTGTTCATTTATTGGTCTAATTTAGGCAGTTCTAATTTCTGCAAAGATTGAATATCTGGTCAAGTATTTTTCCCATTTAGTGAAACCTGGAGAATGATTTAAAAAATTATAATTCTACAGATTATTCTTAATATTGCTCCATGTAGGTGATCCAATTATTAAGTACCAAGCAATAATGAGGCCCTAATCCTGCTATAGGTATTGTAAAATCCATTGAAAGTCAGCAATAAAACAGAGATTTACATTTTAAAAAAAGACAGACAAGGGAACAAATTTCACTGAGTTCAGGACAGCATGACAGGGAAAACATTTGTGTTGTTCAAATTAACCATAATTTTCTGGACTTTTACAAACACTTCGCCTTCCCTCTCTATGGAAGGTGTATTTAAATAGAAACATAGAAGAATCTAGTTTGGAAAAGGCTCTAAGTTCACCAAGTCAAACCTGTGATTCACCATCCTTGGAAATGTTGAAAAAGCGTGTGGACATAGCACTTGAGGACATGATTTAATGGTGAACATGGTGCTGGTGTTAGGTTGACAGTTGTACTTCATCATTTTAAAGGTCTTTTCAAGCCTTAAGAATTGTACAATTCCATGAAACCATGTCCCTAAATACCACAGCCACACGTCCTTTAGGTACCTCCAGGGATGGTGACTCAACCACTTTCCTGAACAGCCTGTTCTAATGCTTGGCAACCTTTTCTGTGAAGAATTTTTTCCCTAATATTGAATCTAACCCTCCCCTGGCACAACCTGGGGCCATTTCCTCTGTGCTATCACTTGTTACTCCAAGAGGAGACCACTCCTGGCTACAATCTCCTCTCAGGCAGGTACAGAGAGCAATAAAGTGACCCCTGAGCCTCCTTTGCTGCAGGGTAAACACCCCCAGCTCCCTCAGCTGCTCCTCACAGCACTTGTGCTCCAAACCCTTCCCCAGTTCCATTTCCCTTCTCTGGACACACTCCAGAACCCCTCAATGTCCTTCCTGAATTGAGGGGCCCAGAACTGGACACAGCACTCGAGATGTGGCCTCACCAGAGCCCAGTACAGGGGGACAATCCCTGCCCTGGTCCTGCTGGCCACACTAGTGCTGATCCAGGCCAGGATGCCATTGGCCTTTTTGGCCATCTGGGCACACACTGGCTCATGCTCAGCCTTCACTGAACCTTGGTAAAATTGTGACACTCAGCAAAGCCTCAGATCACAGATTCATGGGATGGGTGAGAGTGGCAGGACCTTTGGAGATCATCTGGTCCAACCTCTCTGCTGAAGCCGAGCTACCTAGAGCTGGCTGCTCAGAAAAACATCCACAAGGCTTTTGAATATCTACAAGGAGGGAGACTCCAAAACCTTCCTGGGCAATCCAGTGAACTGAAGTTCTAGAGGCTGGTTTTCAAGAAAGACATGGACCAGCTGGCAAGGGTCCAGAGAAAAGCCAAGAGCATAACCAGAAAGAATGACCTTCAAGAAAGGTGAAAAGACCTGGAGATTTTCAGGAGACTGCAATACATGTGCAAATAATGATATAAGAGGTTGGAGGACTGAGGTGTGAAGTCAGTCAGCTTTCCATAACCTGCAAACCAAAAAATAACTAATTCTCATTCCGAAGGAAAAGACTGGCATTAGAGGCTGGGTATGAGATCCCTCAGCATGTTTGTTAATTATAAGGACAATGGAGTCCTTGACTGTGGCCAGAGAGGTGAGACAGCATCCATCACTGAGATCTTTAAGACCTGACTAGACAAATATCTGCTGGCAATCGCTTTGTTGTGACAAAACCTGCCCCTAGGCAGGGGCATGGAACCAGCAAGACTATTAAATCCTTTCCATCACACATTAATCTCCCTGCCCTTCAGCTTTTGCATCTCATTGATTTTTGAGGCATAGATGTCCACATGCCATTCATTCCCCTGCAGCTTCAAGGAACTTCTAACATAAACATTCTTTAGACTTTGTGTTTTATCTTTGCTGTTTGCTTAAGGGTAAGAAGTGAGAAAAGGAGCGAATGGCAGTCTAGAAACGTCCAGCACCACACATGAAAGGAAAAACATGGGATGAAGCCAAACCTGGAGGGCTGTAGTACAGCAGCAGGGATAATAAACTTCAGCTATAGGGTGGAATATCTTTCTGCAGCTGAGACCTGGCTCACTACTTCAGGCCCTCAGCCTGAAGATTTATTTCAGATTTTCAGACTTGAAGCTGTTTGCTCCATGCAAGTAAACAAAAACTAAAGCAACCTGCAATTATGCTGACAAAACAGTCCAGGTTATACCTATATAGATCAGGGCTCTAATTCTAGCAAGGCATAAATGGAAGAACAGACAGTTACAAAGAGCAGATTGTATCAATTCAAGTTCAAACCCCTAAAATAACAGTGTTGAGCATGGTCTGGAGACTAACAGGAGGTCAGTCAAACAGCACTGATTTCCACTGTCATCCAGAAGGAGATGATCAGAAGCAGCACTATGAGTACAGACGTTTTTGTTCTGGTTGCTCCCCTTTGCATACACACCAGATGTGAGAAACTCAAGGATTTTGAGGTGTTACAGACACATGGCAATCAGATACTGTGTAAAATTACCACACTGTCCTGAACCAAGTCATGAAACAAAAACAACGTTGACAAAGTAGAGTTTTTCCCCAGGAATGCATTGGGTTTTCAACTGTCATAGCTGCAAAGGCATTAACAGATCAAGCCTCTGAAATCAATACTGTTTTATTTTGTTCCTGACACAACCACAGGGTCCTATTAAATCAAAATACAACATCACCCAGTGATGTTGCAGTTCACCCATTTTGTCAATATGAACCATCCACTGCAAGGAAGGAAATAATCAGGAAACCAGGCTCTATACCCTGTAAAACCAGGCTATCAACAGATTAATCTGGCCTCTGCACCACACATTGGAAAGAGTCTTGGCAGGATCAGTCTGGAAGAGAATATTAAGGAGTGTTGATTTTCCTGGAGATGCTGATGTATCCCCATGGCTTCAGCTTTTTACCTCCTGCTTACATCTAGAAAAGACATGTAGACAAAAGGGTTGTCAATCAATCACCAGTTAAGAGCATCCCAAGTAAAAATGTTAGGATGTAGCAAGTGCAAAAATGGGGGGGAATTAAGAGATGCTAAGTTTGTGTCCTGGAGGGCTAAACACTCTTCAGCAGATCAGAGCAGATGCACCCACACCTTCCTTGATAAGAATGTGAAAGCAAAGAAAGAGCTGGAAAGGGTTCTGAAACTGCAAGTGACTATTCTTGCAAGCCTGAATCAATTTCAATCCTTTGATCATTTAGTTTCCTCCCTTACCAGAAGAAGAAATGTAAGAGAAGAGAATCTCTTTTCCTAAGATTAGAATTAGAGCTGATGTGGGTTTGAGGGGACTAATGTTGGAAAATTAAGAACTAAAAAATGTGCATTAAAAATGGTAGTTTATGTATTGTTCCAATCCCCTCAGTAAAAAAAGAATCATTTGAATTGAAGAGAGAGTGTGTTATGTGAAGAAGTTTCTGAAGTACCCAGCCTGAAACAGGACACCAAGGTGGGATGCCCAGAAAGCCCTCACTGTGCTGTCAGGCCACACCACTAGTCCTCAGTGGTAGGGCAAGACATCAGGAGCTTTGCCTCATTATTGAACCATAGCCAGGAAATCTACACCTGAGAAATGGTTACTATCATGCTAAAACCCCCTCGTCATCTTCAGGACCATAGGCATAATCAACTTAGGGATATTTAAATTCAAATCAAAATTTCTTGTGGCAGTAATTGATTTTTAACCAGAGTTCATCATCACTTTTAGAAATGTTTCTCTTTTTTTATTGTTTGCTTTTTTTGTTTGTTTGTTTGTTTGTTTTGTTTTTTGTTTTTGTTTTTGGGGTTTTTTTGCATTTTAATGGCACTGTTAAATGATGCAGTGTCAAGTTAGCACAGTCATGCTGTCCACTGTGCCACTCTCTCCTGCCCAAGTGGCTTTTGAATCTGGTGGTAAATTATTCCTACAGGTTTGATCATCAGCAGGTGGCCAGAAGATGAGCACCCCAAAAAAAAGGTATTCACTGAGCTAAAGGAGAAGAGAAAGCAGCTTTAACTTAGTCTTGAGGACTAGTCCAGTCAGCAACACCTATGATGCTCATGCCCCTGCTGCAGCTACAGCATGTGCTGTCACCCTCACTGGGAAAAGTGCAGGGGCATCAAGAAGCTCTTACAATGGGGACAGCCTTCATAACACATCTCCCCTTCAAAAATGAAGGCTTAATTTTAGGTATTTCTTTTCCCCAACTCGCTTAAGAAAAGTTGTATGGGAGCACCTTTAGTCCAGCTAGTCTGCTGTCATGAACATGATGGGTCAGCTCCACCTCAAACACTGATGAGAGATTCCTGAGCGTGATGCTTTTATTAATTAACAGATTTGGTGTCTCACAAATACTCCTAAGGTTTGGATACAATGCCCAGGAGTATCTTATTCCTTTGCAACACACCAGAGCACTGACTGGACTCATGTTGAACCAAGCAGTGTGTCCCGAAGGCAAGGTAATACCATCAGTTATGGCAATGGCCTCTTTATCCCCCTGGCAGTCCACAAAGCACTGCAGCAGCCTGGGGACAAAGAGCCCACAGCACATCTGGGCGATGGGACTGCACCAACTGCCTCAGCTAAAGCTATGCTAATTTCAATTTTGTCTCCCCAGTTAACCACAACCAGCAAGCTTGGAAGAGCAGCCTGCAGAGATCATTTTGTATTATATCTATCACATTTTTCTTAATGTATAGCAGCACTTAGACACATTTTCCATGTATACACACGCCCACCCAGTTCAGGAGGCAAGGTCTTGATTTTCTCAATACTACCTATGGACTCACCCAGAGGGACCATTGAGCTAAAAGGCAACTGCAGGTGCCAATGCACACATGGAAAGCCAAGAAAAATCTTCAGCCAGTTTTTCACTTTGTGAAAATTCACTTTGTGTGAATGCACAGCTACAGTGGGTACCTCTATCACACAGGGTGTCAGAGAACCACAGCATTTGTTAGGCGGCAAAGATAATTTCCACAGGAATGACTGTACACCACAGGAAAAGCTTCAGGCAGTTATAGGAACAGGACTTCAAAATCCATCATATTTTTACTGCTATCACATCATCTTGCCTGTGGTGTCCTCCTCTAGTTTTTAAAATCTGTTTTAATTTTGCTGTCTGTTTCCAGAGGAAAGCTCTGAAGCACTCTCAGACCTATGGTTACAGAAGTAGCATATCAACCTCAACCCTTAAATCTACTGCGTCTTCCAACAGCTGCTCTTACCACACAGTCAGGAGAATTAGAAACACAGCACCACAGAGAAGGTAGGAGGTACAACTATTTACAGGATCTCAAAAGCTTCCATATAACAGGATTCTACATAATACAAGTTTTTTATTACAGTTTGCCATGTTAATGGCTGACTAATCCTCAGTAAAAATGTTATTAAATACTATACAAAAAATAATTATTTGCAGGCACATCAGCTGAAGAGGAAGCCAGACCACACCAACGTAGTTAGAATAGTTGAGGAATCAACTGCACAAAGGGCATTTGGGGGATTTTTATGGCTTTTAAAGAAGGAAAGTGCAGTAAGACAGTTACAATCATGTCTTCTTGTCATCCTACCCAGCACAGCACCTGCTCTTCCTCATTAAAGTGGCCTTAATTAAATTTAAAGTAGTTTATGTGGGACATAAAAAAATGTTGTTCCTGAGAGGCTGTAGCAGAGTCTGATTGCTTCGGTGGTTAGGAATCACTTTGCTTTGATGTCCAGTCTTCCTGTGGAAAAACTACAAGCATTCATCTGTTGTCCTTTAACATAATTAAGTCTCTTCTCCCTGAAAGTTGTTCAAACATTTTTAAAATAAAAAGTTGCTTGCTGAGGCTTCAAGCAGTAAGAGCTGTTTCTATGACCATACTTAGAGTGTAATAACTTCTTTCCAAATGCTTACAAAGTTAATGTCACCAGCAAAATACAGTCATTTTAGAACAGCAAATGTGTTTGACATGTACTAAAAGATGCCCAAAAACCTTGTAGCAATACTAACTTTAACACTTTAACATCACTGGACACAGCTGTGAGAAGCAGCTCAGACCCTTTGGGGAGGCTGGCAGCAGCACTGGGAGGGGTGTTTGGAGCAGCAGCCTCCAAAGGAGCCGTGTGCTGGCTACTCTGCTCTGTCCCAAGAAATGAAAAGGTAAAGTTGCTCGATCACCTTCCAGTTCTCCTTATATATAAAATCTCTAAACAGATCCTCTTCCACAGACACGGCCCTTGACACTTTCCTACTTCTCTCTCACAAATCAGTGTCTATGCCACACACAGGGTTTGCTTACTCAGGCAAAAAAGCTCAATCCCCCCATAGGAACTAAGGGGTCCTTACTTTGTTGCCATCAAGCACTGCTTTTGGGGCATTCCAGCAGTAACATTCATGGCAGGAGCAGAACTCCAAGTTCTTTCTGCCAGCCTGTTCCCTTAGGTCAGATTTTTAAAGGTTTTTCTTAAACTTTCTGCTTTACTTTTTCTTAATTTTTGGGCAGTTTCTACCAGCAAGCCAACCTCAGTGCTCAAACTGCAGTACTGTTGAGTTCTGCACTAGCCAAGGTCTGGCTGCTGTAGCAAGGAACCCCTAATACCTGCCCCAAAACACCAGCTGTGAGCCCACCACTCTCTGGGGAGGACACAGCTTTCCAAGCCCACTGGAGATGCAGGAGCAGGAGCAAGTTCAATTCTACTACAGTCATAGTCCCAAAGCAGAAGGTTTTGTGCACACCTGCCATGGGGAGCTAATATTAATAGACTGCCTGTGCAAACGTGGTACTTGTGGATTTTGGGGCTCTCATGTGCAATGCAGGTGTGTAAAGGCAGCCCCAGGTCAGCTGGCTCCTGCCAGCACACAAAAATCAAACGCTGCTGTGCACTGCACAGTGCTCCTGGAGTGTGAGACAACACCAGGAGCATGCAGGGGTGTTTCTGGCATGGTACAGCTTTGATCTGTGTCTAAAATCAGATTTTTAAATGCCTTCCTGCTGTTGAAATGTAATGAAAACTCAGAAATACTGAATCACAGTTTGTATAAGAAGATTCAAGATGCTACTCTTAAGAATAAAGGATTTAATGTTCTATTTTTAAGGTCCCTCACTGCTTTTCTCTCAAACTTGTTATGATAGAGGTTTTCTCTTTGTTTAAATAGCTTATGCAACTTAACAAGAATACTTGTAACATAAGCTTTACATTTACCTGCTCAGTTTTAAGCTTTTTGTAGGCTTATCAAAATGTCTGACTTTATCAGACATTCTTAAGACTTATTTATGGCCTCTGGATCATTATATATGTTCACATTAATTTTGTTTTTTTACAGCAAGGTTTTTCCAAAGATACCTACAGACAGGTAACGTAATAACCTTCATCCTGAAGCTTGTTCTTTCATCCAATGATCCCTGGCCATTAAAGTGGTTTCACGGGTTAAGCGAAGCAAACTTTTTCTGTCAGTACCTGAATTTGGAGGCACACTAATGGCATCCACAGATGGTTTTAATCAGTCTAATACCAGGAGGAAACACCCTCCCCCACTCCCAGGAAAAAAAAAAAAGCAGCATATAATATGACCTCAATACCTGATCAGGTCAAATTTCTGCTTCTGGAGTGAGATTTATTTTCTAAATATGTCAGGGAGTGCCAGGAAGTAGTGGGCCATTTCTGGCTGTGTTAGCAAAGAAAAAGAAAAAAAACCCCAAACCTAAGCTATATCTTGATTTGAAATCATGGCCAGTAACATACATTAATTACTTGTTAGCTTTTACACAAGCTGTATTTCATGGATTGAAAGGTTTCCCTTCCCAGTAGGCATCCTGATGGAAGTTTCTTAAGAAAGTGGAAGACTCAAACCACATATTCTTTCCATGTGCAGTCTAGGTTCTATTTACAGGAAATTATGTCTGACAGATGTCTTTCTAAAATGCAGTTTGCTTCCATTGAGTCATAAGGGTGAACACTGGTCATATTCTACCATAAGATACTGCACTGAAGGAACTGCATTATGCTACAGCTTCCTTAATCAGATTTAAGATCTCTCTCGTTGGACTTCACTTACAGTAGTAAACAGTTTTTATCCCACCTGAAAGAGAGCAGGGAAATGAGATATCCATCTCGCCTCCAAAGTCAGGAAAATACTGAACAGCCTTACAACTATTTTGCTCACTTCAGTCTTAAACTACCTGCTGGTGTTCACCCCCCTTTGATGTCTTGAGGCATCCCAGAGTTACAGGGTTGCTAACATCAACCCTTTAACCCTCAGTGCACTGCAGACACATGAAAGGGGAAGAGATTTGTCTTGCCATGATTTTTTCTAGTTTCTACTGTTGCCAAACAAAATTACCCTTTGTAGATTATGGAGTGACTTCTTACACAGTTGTTTTCAGTTAGATAGCATGTGGAGCGTATCTGCGGTGTGTGTGCAGGAACATCAGCATGTCCCACTGGGTCTCACTATTCCAAGTCTAGGCAGTGTGCACTCTGTAAACCCTTTGTGACAGGCTCTTAAGTTTAAAGAAACAAAAAACCAAACCAAACAAGCAAAAAAAAGAAAACCAACCAGCCAACCAAAACAAACAAACAAACACACAAAAACAAATAAACAAAGCCACCAAAACCCACCAACCACCCCCCAAACCAAGACCTCCAAGAAAGCTAAAAGTCTCCCAGAGTTGAAGAACAAGGATAAGAAATTGCTTTTTGAAGCAGGATAGACAAAGTCATAAATGTCAAACTTTTACACAGTGTGCACCAGTACCTATTGTCAGCATCAGAGAGGGCAGCTGAGGAAGCAGAAGATGAGACAGCAACTGCACATCCCACCCTGTGCAAGTAGGTAACAACTACAAGAACCTATGTAGATACTTGTAGGTGTGCATGAACAGAGGCAGACATGGAAGAAAAAGAGTTGCAACCCTTCCTAATCACCCCCAGCCTTTCCATGCTTGGGCCCCACATTGTTCTGATGGTGCAGTCAGTCCAGGATGTGAAATGTCCCAAAAAAAAATCTGGATGAGAAATGTTGGGTCTGCAGTTCATACCTTTGTATGACAGTCTTATCTAAACTCCAAGTCCACTCCATAACTATCCATGCATAGAGCCCAGAACAAGGCTTTTACAGACAGATGGAGGCTGCCAGATTCCTGAAGAAGATGTAAACTTCTTGGTGTAGGTAGATAAGACCAGCCTCAGAAGTTGTGCAAACATCTTTATGATGCACAGTCCATGTACCAAATGTACACTCAATGGGAGAACAGCTGTGTTTTCACAGTGCCTGCTATGGGGTCCCCAGAAAACAGATGGCAGCCCCCTCCCTATCACTATCCCTATCTGTGTGCTACTGAGCAACTGGGAAGGTTCAGAAGGTTATTTATTGTACTCTGCACTCAGTTTACTTCAGTATTTCAACTGTGCACAGGAATACCTTGTCTTCCTAGGACTGCTGTTGCAGGAAACAGTGCTCTAAGTTACTACCTTACCTACTGTTTTATTTTTTGAAGTTGTTTTTTAAAAAAGCTTTTCTTTCTTGGAAAAAAAAATAAAGGCAAATGCATCCAAAACCCCAAGACACATGCTTTCCTGGAGAAGCAGCACCTGTGAAATGCCTAGGTCCATTCATGTCTTTTACGTAAGAGATGGCAATTAATAAAGGTCTGGTAGCTTTGTTTCTCATTTAAAGAGGTGATTAAAAGTATGGCACATGTTCCATAATATTGATTGGTTTGTGAATGATTGTTAATTACATTTAGCAAGAGACGTGAGGAGAAATGAGGACCAGACCAAAATTAATTCTGTTTGACTTTTGACAGCTCACCAGGTCTCTCCAAATAAAAAAGAAATGGATGCTCAAATCCTCTCACCATTTCACCATATTTTTGTGAAATAAGCAGAGAGAAAAAGATCCTAAGTTTGTTGCTGTGCAAAGTTATGAGACAGTTTTGATTTTCAAAGTAGCTTAAAGGAGTATCTAAATGACCTTGTCCCACTTGATCATTGAATTCCTTTCTCCCTGAGGCTCATCTCTTGTCAATACATTATTAGCACACAGACAGTGGTAAAAACATGCTGTCCACCACCAGATTGGAGAGGACAACACAATCATATGTTGAACACTGTTCACAAGGTTATTTGCTTTAATTATAAATAGGCAAGACAGTCAAGCTGTGTGTCCCCTTTCCAACTCCATCTTTAGCTTGAATGAGAAGTTCTACTTTAAACATCATCAGGTGATTTGTTTAAAGTTCGTAGCTGGAAATACTGTGCAGAGTCTTTCTGATGCTAAATGTTTATCACTTGCACAGCACATCCCATTCCTGTGAGAACAAGTTTCTCAGGCAGGCAGCTCTGGACTCATAGACTGCACACAGCAGTCTGGTAAAGATCACAGCCCCCAGCATGCTTCAACACATTTGTTTTCCTCCCAGCTCTATGTTTCACATTTCCTGAGCACTAGGCTGTAAAATTCATCGATATAAATTGGTAAATATTCCCTCTTTAGTAAAGTTGCAAACATCTAAGAAAAAAGACAAGCAAACAATACAAAACAAACCCAAACAAATGATAACCAGTTACGTTATTAGCGACCTAAGTTGCATTTACAAACGCACTCTAAGATGAAAGTAACACATGGAAAGGATGGCTCTTGCAAACATAACATATCTCAAGCTTAATGTGGTTTAAGAAGTTTATCAAGTCTAGCCATTCTCTTTGCCATTGCATTAGGAAAAACATTCACAACTCTTGACATATAGGTATAACTACAATATCTCCATTTAGTTCTCTACATCAACTCCTAGGATTCCTGATTCAGACTTTTTTTTAGTTTTTCTTGTCCTAGGCTCTTTGTCATCTATTTTGTATGGACTCCTTTCCCCTCTCGTGCGCTGCTCTGCCAGTGCTGTCGCTGAGTCCCAGCATCATCCGGCGCGGTGCGGGGAGCCGGAGCAGCGGGACCCCCAGCGCAGGGGGCTGCAGCCGCAGGTCTCTAAGTGCCCACACCCAGGACAGAGTGTGTCTCTTCCTTCTCAGGTGCTTCCAGTAGGCCCAGAGCGACAGGAGAGGCTCCCTGCGAACTGCCCCCACTATGAGACAAGCTGTCTTTTGTGGCGTGGCCCCTTCTTTACCGGGCCCTAACTGCTTGTTAACTCCTGAGCAGACACCTCTGGTCCCACAAAAGTGAACCTATTGCGACAAGAATTCCTTACAAGACAACATAACCAAAACACCATTCCCTACGTTTCCAGCTGCTCCTTCAAAGGCAAGAGGCAGAAGCTCTGCGGGCGGTACCGAGGAAGAGCCGGCACATTCCCACGCCACCCATCGAGCCCTCACAGCCGGGGGCAGCTCCCGCAGCCGCCTGCGCCTCTCCGCATCCCACGGAGGGCAGCATCACTGCGGCCGCATCTCCCCGAATGGCAAATACCCGGCACGGCCGTGCCCGATCAGCCTCCCCTCCTTCGTGGCAGCCCTTCATGCCCATCCGTTCCTTCTGCGGCCATCCCGACCCGCTCGGGGCAGCGCCGCGGGGAGAACCGACCCCATCACAGCTCCCCCGTCCCGTCCCGGACCGCTACCTCCTTCTCCGCCGCCGCGGTGCACCTTGACCAGCACCTCCGCCCTGCCGCCCGCTCGCAGCTCCCGCCGCAGGTAGAGCCGCCCCGACGTCCTGTCGACCCCCACGGGGGAGGCACCGGGAGAGGCCAGCTCGAACCAGGCGCTGGCCGCCGTGTCTCGGCTCCTCGGGACGGTGAAGACGGTGTCTCCCACCCGGGCCCCGGGGGGCAGGCGGGCCGTGTAGCGCCGGGCCCCGGGCCCCGGCGGCTG
>VWZS01000482.1:0-26819 GCA_013397075.1 Rhabdornis inornatus
TTTACTAAGATGCATGTTACTCTCTCAAAATACTAAAGACATCATAGTTTCTCCAGTGATTTGCTTTCCCAAGTCCCTTTTTGCTGACCACCTCTGCCTCTTTTTCTGTTTTTAATGACAGTGACTTATACTCTACCTTTCACTTAAATGCTCTTGTGCCTTCAAAAGTTAATGCACTGGAAACACAGCAGATCCTGGAACAGAGCCAAGAAAAAAGAGAGTACTGGAGGTGGGGAAAAGATAATACATTGCTAGGAGGTCTGTTATTATGTTCTTTCCAGGATAAGAGTTGCAGAATTTTTAAAAACAAAAAATGTTTTTTGCCACTTCTGTGTCAGTGTGCATGTGGGAGAGTAAGTGTTGAGCAGCATCAGCAGAAACACTTACCACTGCAACCAGAATTACATTTTGAATGATGTTTCAGCCAGCAGAATTTATTACCAGGGGTAATTAATTAAAAAAAAAATAAAANTTCACCCTCTATAACAACAGGACAGGACTTAAGAACTATGATCAGAAAAACATCTTGGGATGAGAATTTATCTGGGTAGCAAAGGTTCAGCCCAACGGTTCAGATCCCAGTATTTTCCATTGCCAAAGCACCTTTCCTCTCTGCCATCCACTGTAACAGCTTTGATGGCACTGAGCATTTGTGCAGGAGAATGGGAATAATATTTTCTTTTGCTTTGCCTGGGACCAGGTATAGCTCCTACTTTTCATAAGTGTGAGTGTCAGAGGCAGGACAAACCTGACAGGTGGTGTTTAGATACTTGTACAATGTGCAGGCAGGGCAGAAATTCATGGTCTTGGGGGAGCTGAATTGAGAAGCCTGGTGTCTTCCAAGTTGTCTTATTTGTGCCCTATGCATCACTGTTAAAATTATCCTTACTCGTGGCTTGTGTTCCTTGTCCCCCTCCAGATTCCTTGGGTTTCCTCCTACTGCCTCATGTTTTTTACCAGAAGGCAAGGGCATCAGGGTATGCACACCCCAGTTGATATTAAGCTGCTTGTGTTGATTATTCAGCCATCAAATCTAACAAAGAGCTTCCTGTTCAGGGTGTCCTAAGGTTCTGCTCAGGATGGACGCACTCGGCTCTCCTCTGCAAGGCACTGCCTGAAGTACACAGCAGCAAACATGCTTGGGGCTTACCTCCTTCAGTTGCAATGAAATTTGAGAAGTGTGTTCAAGTGTTCAACTTACTAGGGACAAGGAGGAAGCTGTGAAAAGACAGGAAAGGAGAAAAAAAAAAGAGACACATAGGAAAAAAGTTTTGTAAGGCTGGTCTCCTTAGGAAGAAATCCAAAACCATTGCATTCCAGCAGGAGCAATGAATAATGTGTTTAGCATAACATGTCATACCAGTATGTATGTAAAGCACAAAGCCTGTACCTCTTTCACAAACGCTCTGAGAAGTTCTGTAGTGACAGCACTATTCCTTCACAGATGAAGGAATACAGATACCAGATGATAACAATTGCCTGGTTGTTCCTGTACTGTCAGCTGCACAATGGATACATTCTCCTTGTAGGTATCTGCTGTTCACTTCAAAAGCTAACTTTTAAAATTATTTTCTTTCCCTGCTAATTATTTATAGAGGGGAAACCTCAATTAATATTTCTTGCTTACATTCTACTTTTGTTAGAAGCAGTAGACATTTCTGATGGCTATTTTGAATAGAAATACAATATCGAGGACAAGCAAATTACATAGAATGGCAGTGGCTTTCTCTTTTTTTTCTTTTAGACTCAATATTGATCACTGGGGACAAGAAGTGTTCAAAGTTCTTTGCTGTTTACTGGAGGCATAATGAGCTTATATATCAGGGCCACTGTGTTCAACTTTAGACAGCAATACTCAGAGGAAACACAGCTCCAGCAGGAATGGATTAATGCTGGCTTGGCTGTCTCGGGTACATTAGTATCCTCTAAAAAGGCTGAAATATTTTAATCTCATTTTCTTCCTGGTCTGTGTATTTGGTTTTGGCTCTTTTCAGGACTAACCACCCTTCATATATGTCCCAAGTCTTCTCTCTATAGAGTATCCTATATACAACCACAGCCAGACTTTTCAGGCTCTTGCCAATAACTAATTCATCTTGCAGATGAATTATTAAATACTGTTCCTGTAATCTCTTCTACCCAAGCTGTACACATCTGAAGATGACAGAAACACAATCACTGTAGTCCAGTTCACTTTAGAGAGTATTGGGCATCCCTCGCCACCACAGAAACCCTTTTTCTATGCTTCTTTAGCTTCTCCAATCAAACCATTAGAAAAGGCTGTTCATAGCTAAAAGAACACCAGAGTGAGCCAACATAGAAATGTGTTATATGATGATGGAACTGCAGAAATACTGCAAGCCTGGTGACACTCAGAGAAATGGATGCACCTTGGCCAGTTTAGTGGCATATGCTCTGGTGATCCAACCTCATTCCCGTCTTGCTCCAATGTTCTGACTCTTGCAGACCACAGAGTATTTCTAAGAAAGGGACAAACATTTTAATTTAGACATAAAGACTAGTGTCTCTTCAAAATACCTGTTAAAATACATTGGCTCTCAGTTACTTGCTCTGTCTTGCAACATAAAAGAATGGCCTGGAACAGTATACTTTTTGCTAAAGAAAGATACTGATGCTAAAAAAAGAATGAGGTGAAAAGGCAAACCAGAAGATTTCCAAACTGAGAGTCAGGAGGAATTATCCCCCAGGGACTGCTGGAAAACTTTTACTTTCTCTTGCAAAATGGAGTTATTTTGTATGGTCACCGAGCACTTTTCACTAACAAATTCTGCATCTGCGTGAGAAGCACAGAGCGTTAGTAACTTCTCTGCTCTCTCACAGTGCAAATTTTAGGTGAGCACTTCTGGAACTAAGGGTCAGATGCTGGAATGAGAGAAACGGCCTGTCTAGCTGGAAAGTCTTAGTACCACTTGTACAAGGTTTTAACTACACAAAGACTCTCAGGAAAATTGTATCAAATTATGATTATTTTAAAACTGCTTCAAATCTCTAAGGGACATCACTATTTGAAATTTAAGAGGTTTTAATTCCATCTAGCTGAATGGTGTTTTGTTAACCCTTTTTCATTCCGCCTATAATGGATGTAACGTGGAGACTCAAGTACTTCACTCTAATTTCTTATTGTTAATTTATACAGGTAAATTTTGTGTTTGAAAGTGAGGTTAGACTTAAGCAAGATATAAAAGTCTGTGACTAGTCCACAATCTAGAAGGAAAACCTATATAATGACAAGAGCTACATTGGCTAGTATAAAGGTGCAAGAGTTGATTAGAGTTTTTAGAACTGATTTTGTGAATTCTGTAATTTTCACTGCTGAGTAATTAATATTTTTGAACACAGCTTGTTTTCTTTCTCTGGTCTCTAAATGTACCAGTAAAAAGCTTACCAGGATTATGAAGATCTTGTCTTTAAAATTCAAATGCATCTACTGCAATTAAATAAGTATGGATAGTGGTCATAAGCTCCTTTTCAGGTAACTCTTCATAGCACTATTTCCAAGACCATTTGCACACAGGAATCCTCTGTGCACAGACAGCAAATTAAGGTGGTCTAGTGCCAGAAAACAAAACAAAACAAAACAAAAATCAAAACAAAACAAACAAAAACTAACGAACAAGAAAAAAGAGTGAGAGAAAGGGAAGAAAACAGTAAAGCCTGTGCTTAATTTCCTGGATTTTTTATTTCTCCTGATCACTACAGCAGCTGGGCAGTGAGACAGCAAGGCAATTGCTAATAATCCCTGCTGAGACTTCCCAGCCTGAGGTTCTCACTGACTGGAATCTTTCATTCTGTCTTTTTTAGATTGCCTGCCAGGATGTTCTGGGTGTCAGTGGAGTGAGACAGCTCCTTCATTTTACATATATATTCTCTATTTAGCATTAAGTGTTTCTCTACAGGAGGAAGACAACTAGGTAAGGAACATAACAAAGCAAAAGAAAATGAGAAATTTTGTAAAGCATATATAAGCAACTGAAACCTTTCTATCCAAGTCTGTTCTGGTCAGGTGACAATGGAATTTCTTTTCTATACCTGGGAAAAATATGATCTGTGTCTCTCTTCCCAGACGTGTGTTGTAATTATCCTACTATGCTACTTAGATAAGAATAACTATATAATTTTAATCATCATCATCATCATCATCATCATGATAATAGAGAAAAGTAGTGCAATTTCTTTCAATGGAAAAGCAAGAACTCAGTTCAAATGCATTTGCTGCAGCTTTATGTGTGTTCATTTTCTTTAGTCAGCTTGTCTGTCAGGAGAAATAAACATCCTAAATAACATAAACAATTGTTGGCTAGATCAAGGATGCTGTGGAGTGATACATTTCTGTGTGCTCTCATGTACACTGCACTGGGTGGATATCATTAGGTAAAGTACCTGATATTATCAAATACAGTTCCACTGTTGTCCCTAATTAATGTGTACCTAACACAGCACCCTGCAGCATCACCTTTCATTCTATTTAATGCCCGCAGCAACAACATAGGCTAATTCACAATATTTGAGAGAAAACCCAAAAATTATTCTATTTTTACAGCACATCCTTAGCTACAATGATGTAAGGATAAAGTCATGCCACAACGAGGGGACACCAAAACAAACCTAAAAGACAAAATTTTGAGCAAGGACTGAAGCTTTGTGCTTCAAAGGTCAGCTTTTAAAATTAATCTTCTTACTGCTTATCACACTTTGGTAGCATGAAAGTGCCTCTTGCACAAATCAGCCATTAAGAAAGGGATGTCTTTTGAGACACTGGTGTTTCTATTTTTGCTTCAAAGCACTATTGATCAAAATGGCAGAGCAAGATAGAATCACCCTGCCTGTAGCCAGTGAATGAGGAAATTAAGGGGGTGAGGAAGCTCAATACAAGCCCTTCATCCTATTTATTTATCTATTGTAATTGTTTTTAGGAAGAGAGTTACATTTGCTTTGAAGTCAAAGACCTGTACACACATATAACAGATATGACTTTTATTTGGAAGCATGTTCCACTAATACGAATTTCCTATTTTTTCCTTCTTCTTTTTTTTCTTTCTGAGACTTTACGTTGCTTTACTTTATCTCTATGATCTGATCAGTAGATACTGAACAGATGTGCCAGCTGCCACAGGACACACTGAGGGCTGTGTTTCATATCTCATCTCCTGTGGTGCCTGGCACTGCGTTATCACAAAGTAACTGCTGTGGTTCCATTAACCTAGAAAATGAAAGGCTGATTTGTGTGCTGACACAAAAATACACCTTTACTACAGAAATATTAATGGACACGGCTTTGCTCCATTGAATTTGGAATCTGGTTATCTCTTTTAGGGCAGTTAGTCTGCTGTGAGTGTTTTGGGTACTATTTTGCTCTGCCCAGTCACTGGTTGCCTGAAGATGTCACTTCTCCACCTTATTATCTAAGGCTGGCTGCTTCTTGTGTCCTTGGGTCCATTTGTCCAACCTCTTTCCTTTAGAATGTGCAACTTGCAATCCCTTTCTTCATCTGCCACTGACAGCACCTGGAGCTGACTGGCCAAAGCTGTTCTCACCTTTGGGATGAATCTGTGCTCTGCTATTTACTCAGCAGACTCCAGGTACACAAATATTCTTGCAAAAGAGAGGATTTCCCTCTGCCCTTCAGGGCAGAGCCTTCTGCTCACCACAATCTCAGGTTCACCAACAGGTGTGACAGAGATCAGCTCTCACACCATCTCCCAAAGGGCCTTCCCTCTTGGAAGCAGCACAGTTCTACTGGATCAAAGATCACTTTAGGTACTGTCCTGGTGTGCCAAGCTCTAAATTTACCTGTATATCTGCAGACACATCTGGGTAATATGTGGAGTTCACAATGCTGTGTCTCCACCTCCCACCTTACCAAAGAGGATGCATTTCACACCCGTGTGTTCGGCTTTCATAGCAAATTGATGGATGCTACAACTCTTAAAGCTTGAGGGAGAGACAATATTGAGGTTTTGTACGCCCTTTTGATTTGGAATAGAGGTTTGGAACAGGTAATGGGTGATGCTCAGCACAATCCTGGTCTCAAGGCTGTGCATTTCTTGTTTACAGGAGGAGATTCAGTCTATCCAAGAGTTGTTTTGTGGCCATAGCCCAAGACATACCAACACTGCAAGCTCAAAATTGTCTCCTCTCTAGTCTGTTCCTTACATAACGTTTTTTATTCAGTTCATCTCTAGGTCTTTGGTAGTTTGCTTCATATCAGTCTCCCCTCTGCTTATGCTAAAAACAAGTGCACATCCTTTCCAGAAAACCCTCTGCTTCAGTCACTCAATTTCTTAACCAACTGTACTTCTGTAACGTGCTCAACTCTCTCCTGTAGCAATTGCAAGTGAAGAACCAGTTGAACCTGTGAGGTTCAGGAAAAAGCAGCCCTACGTGTCACACTCCTAGTAGACTCTAATTCCAAATTGCTGCAGGACTTTCTCTGCAGTTCCTCTGCACTGGCATGGGATTGCTAGGCTCTCTTTTTTACAGAAGTATCTCACGTATTAATACGAGTATTATTAATACCCGTCTTTCCTTACCGTTCAGATTTTTTTCTTGTATTTTTTTTTCCCTCATCTGCTGTGTTGTCTCCGCACAACAATTCAGTTAATCTACAAACAACATCGAGGAAAGCAGAACATTCTCGCTACTGGAGGGGAGCAAGGGTGTGGCCTATCCAGTGGCAAATGCAGGGGGACTATCTCTGCCCAGACCTCCTCCCACACCGTGGCGGGCACAGCACGTTTTGCCCACATCCGCCAGCTCCACCGCCCTTCCCGCCCCGCTCGGCCGGGACACGGCCCCAGGGGCTGGCAGGGAGGCAGCCGCTCCGCCGGGGACGCGTGTGGGCGGGGAAGGCTCCGCCCGCACCGGCATCTTTGGTGTGGGTGCAGCCCCGGCGTCTAGTGCCGCGGCGGTGCCGCCATGTCGGGCGAGGGCAAAGCGGCGCCTCCATGACGGGTGAGGGCGAAATGGCGGCCGGAAGGGGCGGTCGGCGGCGGCCATTGCCAGCGGGACGGGTAGGGGCGCGGCGGAGGAGGAGGAGGAGGAGGAGGTGGCGGCGGTGGTGGCGGCGGCGGCGGCGACGACGGGCCGGCCGCGGCGGGTCTGTGGGGCCAGCCGGGGCCGGGGAGATCCGGGAGGTGGCCGTGCGGAGGAAGGAGGGGGGTCGCTGGGGGCTGGAGGCAGTGCACAGTCGCGGAGGGCGGGACGAGCTCGCGGCGTGTCTGGGTGGCGCCGTGGAAGATGCCGGGGGCAGGGCCAGGACCCCCGCGGGATGTGGGAGAGTGGAGGAGGTGTGGGAGCGGCTGATGTGTGTGGGAAACTGAGTCACAGAATCCTTCGGGTTGAGATCCCGCAGCGCAACCCCCCTGCCAAAGCAGAGTCAGCTGGAGCAGGTGACAGAGGAACACATCCAGGTGGGTTTGGGATGTTTTCAGAAGGGGAGACCCGGCGACATCCGTGAGCAGCTGTTCCAGTCCTCTGCCATCCTCAGTGGAAAGAAATTCTCGCTCATGTTGAGATGGAACTTCTTGCGTTTTAGTTTATGGCTACTGCTCCTCATCCTGTTGCTGGGTAGCACTGAAGAGAGTCTGGACCACCCTCTTGGCACTCACCTTGGAGATATTTGTTTGTATTGATGAGATCTCCTATCAGTCTTCTCCAGACTAAGCAGATGTCACAGTCTCTCCTTATAAAAGAGGTGTTCCAGGGCCTTCATCATCTTAGTGGCTGTCGCTGGACCCTCTCCAGCAGCACCTTGTCTTTGTACTGAGGAGTCCGGTACTGGACATAGCACCCTATCCATGCCATGCTAGGGCCAGGCAGAGCAGAGAGTTGGCAGTTTTCCCCTTTCTCTTTCCAGGCTTAAGATACTCCTGCTGAGCTTGACCTGAAGGCATGGAAAAGTCCCCATTAAGCTTGTGGATGGAACAGTGTTTGGAGTTTCTGCTGGGGAGTATAAATTAAAATAGCAGCTTTTAAATCTGCCCAGGACTTCTATTTCAGTTGTTCTATGTCTGTACATAAATACAGGTTTGTATGTGTGTAGTGTAGTTTCTGTACTGTAGTGGGAACATCTGGTGGAGGCAGATGTAATAAAGGTTTTGGATTTAGTTGTAAAATGGTCGTAAGTGAGAAGAGAAAATCTAATTCGAGTTCAGTCTATAGAGCTTGTCATCAGAAATCCATCTTTTTTTTTAAGCAAATACAGAGTAAGTAAAACATCGTTCATTAGCAGAGCAGATCAGCTGTTTTGTGTCAAAAAGGAAATAAATCTGACATTCAGAGAATTGTACATTCATGCTTAGAGTTAGTTACCTCTTCTGTGTGATAGCACAGGGAGGTGGTGGAGACCCTGTCCCTGACTGGATGTGGCATTCAGTGCCGTGGTGTGGCTGACAAAGTGGTGTTGCTTCGTAAGTTGGTCTCGATCTCGGAGGTTTTTCCTGTTCTAAATGGTTCTATGATTCTGTGAAAGAGAGGGTCTGTGGCCATAAAAAATGAATGGGTTGGGGTCTGGTGTACAGTGTATGAGGAGGTGGTGAGAGAGGAGCTAGAGCTGAAGGGACCGGTGCCAGGAGGCAGTGGAAGGGGTATTTTGTCCGTGGACAAGAAGTGTGAAAGGCAGTGGACAGTGGTGACTTGCTGGAAAAAGATACCTTACAGGATCCCCATATGGACTATTTCAGTAACTCACTTAGAAATCTTTATACTATTTTGGATATGAAGGGACAATGCCAAGCTGAGATGCTTGTGAAATGCTGAGATTTGGCAAAGCTTCATCTTCAAAATGCAATGGCCTTCTTGCTTTCAGTAAAACTGCTTAATTAAAGCAGATAAGAACTGGACAGTTCCATTCGTAACCCCTAGTTTGACTGTAAATGCCAGGCTTAAATGGAACAAGTCAGGTTTTACTTCACTTCTGGTTTCATTCAGTGTAGGGGCTGGCGCAGCATCAGTGACTGGCAGAAGAATGCTGCTCATGACTAGTGAAGATTTAATTGTTCCGTTTTTCATCTCCAGCTGCTCCATTTGTGTATCCTTGGAGGATACACTTGTAATTTTGCTCAATAATATTTTAGGGAGCTACAGGAGATACTGTTTAGACATGAGAAAAGCCTATTTTAGTGTTGAGGGTGATCAAGTGCTTGAGAGGCGGCTCAGAGCCATGGCTGAGTTTCTGTGCCTGGAGATGCTCAGGCTGCCTGGACAGGGCCCTTGGCAACCTGCTTTGGCTGAGCCTGCTTCTGGCAGGAGCTGGAGGCAGGTGACCGCCAGTCCTCCCAGCCTCAGTTGGTCTGTGGTTCTCTGTTAGTCCAGACCTTTACAGACTGCATTGAGCTAGGAATGGGTTCTCTTCAAACATGTCTGCATCTCTCCTGGTACACAGGAAAGCTTTTGGAATGGGTCTTTTCAAGCCTTTGCTCCAAGTTGCTTTTCAGTTCCGTAGGATTTGTGAGCTCTCCGAGTACAGGGCTCATTTATTTCCAGGGTGTTGCTGCCCTCAGCTTTAACTGGCTTTGTGTGTAAATTCAATAGGAACAGTTTGGTTGTTGTGCAGTGAACTGGTGCCACGTACTGTCTCAGTTGTTTGCTGAAGTCTAACCTGCTTCGTTTTTGTTAATGCGGAAAAGCAGAGAGTGAACCTGGATGAAGATTTTTTTGCAAAGAGTGTGATAAGGTACAATGCTTCCATTTTAACATCACAAAGCAGTGGTTATTTTCCCCCTCAACTTCTTGCTTGCAGTGCTGATCCTGCTGGTGTCTTTTACAGCTTAATGTTGGACCAGAATGTGTGAGTCAGCTCAGGCTGGCACAAACTCCCAGTCAGAACACAAGGAGTAGATTTGTTTCCGTTACCTTGCTAGTTATGGGATCCCCAAAGCAGCACCTGGGCCGAGGTGCAGCAACAGAGATGTGGGCACCCTTAAACTCAACCTGTGCCAGAGGATCACTGGCTTATCGGGTTATTCCCAGCTGCAAATCACTTGAGTGATTTACAGTCCTCCTTACCAGTCTTGACTTTTAATCCATTCCTCCCAACAAATATTTTTCAAAATCTTTTGAGTTCCATGATCTGCTCTGTTTTGGGTATCTTGTTACCATGATGCGTCAGCATGTTAAGAGCCCCAAATCAAATTGGCCACGTGGATGTGTATTTGGTGTTTTTTTAATAGTGTTCTTTAATGTTCAGGAGGAACTTGGAGAAGGTGGGAATCTGTATGCTTTGGCCACCATGTCTGGAATTGGCAATAAACGAACAGCTGGAGAGCCTGGCCCTTCAGCACCTCCAGAGAAGAAGGCAGGGGTTGAAGATTCGGGCACCACTGTGGAGACCATTAAACTTGGTGGTGTTTCTTCAACAGTATGTGTTCCTTGCATACCCCCACTCCACCTTTTGGGTTTTTTTTTTTCGTCTGGAGGCAGAAATGTCTCTGGGGTCAGTATGAGCCCTTCTGTGACCTGGCCTATGTCCTATGTGCCCGTGCCCAGGAGGAGCTGGACATCCGGACCCTGCAGACCAAGAACCGGAAGCTCGCAGAGATGCTTGACCAGCGCCAGGCCATTGAAGATGAGCTGCGGGAGCACATTGAGAAGCTGGAGCGTAGGCAGGCCACTGACGATGCCTCTCTGCTGATCATCAACCGATATTGGAATCAGGTTGGTAACAGCTTTTGTTACTTCATATACACTGTTGTCTTGTCTTTTCTGTATGACTCCACTCCTCTTGTTCACATCCATTCTTTATCTTGTCTTGCCTTGTCTGTCCCATCATTCAGTTTGATGAAAATATCCGCATCATCCTTAAACGCTTCGACCTGGACCAAGGCCTTGGAGACCTTTTATCTGAAAGAAAAGCCCTAGTGGTGCCAGAGCCTGAACCAGACTCTGACAGTAATCAGGAGCGCAAAGATGAGAGGGAACGAGGTGAGGCACCAGTCTGGGGACAGTGGGAAAGATGGATTTCAGCCATGGACAGTGCTGATGTCCGTTTCTAAAGGCTGACAGAGACTGATTTTTGTGATTGTAAAGATCAGTGATATGCTACCTTGTAGAACACATTTACTTTTTTTCACCTCTTTTTGTTCCCAGGGGAAGGACTGGAGCCAGCATTCTCCTTCCTGGCCACTCTAGCCAGCAGTACCAGTGAGGAGATAGAATCTCAGCTGCAGGAGCGTGTGGAGTCCTCCCGCCGTGCTGTTGCCCAGATAGTGACAATGTATGACAAGCTGCAGGGGAAGGTGGATGTGCTGTCTCACAAGCTGAATAGTGGAGGTATGGCCAAGGTGGCAGGTATTGAAGAGTGCTTATCTGCCGCCACCTTAGACCTGATCTGCATTGTAAAAATTAAGGTGTAGTCCTTCTCATGCATTTATTTTGCAAAATGAATTCATTTGGCTTTCTAAACTCTTGTTGTCAAGACCTCTACTAAAGGACCATGTGCCAGAAGTGCATTGTAGCTGCCTCTGTACTTGAATGCTGAAGGCTCTGCCCAGCATGTTGGGCTAAGAAGCAGCTTGTTTCTGCCAGTACTGTGTTCATGTGCCTGAGAAGTCAGAGAGCACAGTTGAACCTTATCAGCCAGCTGTCCTCAGCCACCACATAAAAGGCTTTACACTTGAAAGTAAAGAAGTGAAATCAGCATTGCAAACTGATGGTGGACTCCTCCTCTGCAGTTTAGTAGAAGGTGTAGGAATAACCAAGTGCTCAGTTTCCACTGAGTTCTGAGCAAAATTGTACCCATCTAGTGGCATGATGTGCTTAGTGTAGCTGTCAGTTTTGAATGGAGCAAGGTTCTGCAGAGAAAGCCAAATGACCAGCCTCTAAAAATTAATGTAGCAGATTCACTTCACGCTCAGATGACTGCTCAAAAAACTTAATTAGCTTAAAGTTAGAATTTTTAATCTTTTGAACAAAACCTTGGGTGGAATATCAGTTCATGCTTGGTGTGCCTTCTGTGTGCTCTGACCAAGTCTGGCATTGGTGTAGGGAAGTGTTGCTGTCCTTGGCTGGCAGTGAAAAACTGTAGTAGCTTTGACATTGGTGCCACGTGAGCCTGCGCTCAGGTGCTCTAGTTTCATCTGTCACCCAGGTGCTGTGGTTGTCACAGGGTGTCATGGTGTGTTGGCCTGGTGTGTCATCCCAGGCCACCTGTTGTAGCAGGTTTATGGATTAATTTGGGCAGCATTCGGGTGTCCCTGGGTTCCAAGGGCATGCTCTGCCTTGCTAGTACTGACACAGCTGAAGTGATCTCTGGTGTGAGGGGATGGCCCTCAGGTCACAAATGTGCAACACTGTTAGATTGTTTTTAACACTTTAACGCTTATGGCGTGCAAGTCAAAGCTCTCTGTGGATGGAGATCAGGCCCTCATGAAGCAGCTGTGGGAGTGGTACAGTAAACTGAAGTTAATTTCAGAAATTTCCTTTTCTGTTTTCTTTTTTCTCTATTTGCTGTTCAGGAATTAAAACCTGTGTTCCTTGATTTCCGTTAATTTCCTTTTCTTTGTGCACCTTTCAGATATTTCACTGATGGAAGAAGCAGTAGTAGAGCTGAACTCCTACCTGTCACATGAGAATGGACGGCTGCAGGAACTGGCTGATGTTCTTCAGGAGAAGCACAGAGTCATGTCTCAGGAGGCACAAAAAAGAGGGAGAAAGAAATCTGCTTTGGGGTCCTGCTTAGCATAATTTATGCTTACCGTAGTTTGGAAAGCAGCTTATTTCCTTGGAGAAACACAAGAGAAATGTGTTTTGAAAGTTATGAAAAGGATTGTTGTTGTAGAGAGCTGTACATAGATTTTCTGTATAAATCAGATTGATTTGCTTGTTACATGACTAAAGGAAAGGATGTAAACAAGTCAGTGATTTGAATGGATTTAACTTCTAAAGCAAAGGAAGAGCAGAGAAGCTGGGGGCAGGTGGTGCTGAGGTGGCTGTGTAGACACCTGGAATGGTTGAGGTGACATCCCTGTCATTTTGAATTCCTTGGTTTCTCTGTGTCGTTTAACAGTGGAATAATATCAGTTACAAGATGATCCCAGTTGTTAAAGGATTCACATTATTAACAGCATTTGTTTGAGAGATTTCAGTTCGTTTAAAAACTGTGTTAATGCTGGTCTTGCTCAGTGTTAGACCTCTGAGCACTTACATGGTCTGTAGAGCAGATGGACATAGGGATTGAAAAGATTAAAATCAAAAAAGCCTTTGAATAAGCTGAGGTGGCTGCCTCTATTCTGCCAGATATTACCAGCTTCCCACTCTTTCTCCATTTTTAGTTTTGTCTTATTTTTGTTGCAGTCTTGGGATTTGGCCAGTATAAAATTCAGGACAGTTCACAGAATAGTCTGTCATCACAGCAAAAGATAAAAAGCACATGACGAATAAGAGAAAAATGACTCCTGAGCAGCCTCAGGAAAAGCTGATTCTGTGCAGTGTGCTGGCTGAAGCACTTCTTTGATTGCAGTTCTCCAAGCTGCAAGAGAGGGTGGAGACGGCAGAATCCCGAGTGTCTGTCCTGGAGACCATGATTGATGACCTTCAGTGGGACATTGACAAGATCCGCAAGAGGGAGCAGAGGCTCAACCGGCACCTGGCCGACGTCCTGGAGCGAGTAAGAACTGCCCTGGAGCCAGGAGACCTGGGAAATGGGGTGGTGTTGGATGGGGGTGGGACATCCTCTGGGACTCTCTGGGACTGTGAGAGCTGAGAACCCGCAGTGAGTCTTGGGTCTGCTGTATCACTCTTGCCAGTGTTTCACTGGGTCTTGAGGAAATCTCTTGCATTTTTTGCAGGTAAATTCCAAAGGCTACAAGGTGTATGGAGCTGGTAGCAGCCTCTATGGGGGAACAATTACCATTAATGCCCGCAAGGTAAGGTCAGGAGCTTGGTTGTGGGCAAGGGGAAGAATAGAGTCAAGGAGAAAAAGGGCCACAATTTGAACAGAGTTTAGATACTTACTTTGGGTAATTTTTGGGTCCTGTGCCACAAATCTGGGTGACTCTGGGCAAGCCATTTTGCCTGTCTGTGAGTTTCCTACTTAAAAAATACCTGGGGGAATTAGACTCTGTCTCACTTAGTCAAGTTACCTGACTGCTCAGTCTGTAATTGCTGTTACTGCATGAACAGATAGTTCATTAGTACTCTCAGAAGACACGTTTAGCAGTAGGATTTACAAGCAGTTTATCCCAACAGTTTGAGGAGATGAATGCAGAGCTGGAAGAGAATAAAGAGCTTGCTGGGAATCGCCTTAATGAATTGGAGGAGCTACGTCAGGATCTTGAGGAAGTAACAACACAGAATGAGAAGCTCAAGGTGAGACATATGTAGCTATGTGAGGATGAAGGTGTTCTGTATGATGGGCTGCACTCAGCTTTGCAGTGCTGCGTCTGCAGAAAATCTCATTAGCAGTGTCTGTTCTGAGCCTGCTCTTCAGCTGTGGTATACTTTGCTGGAGGTACAATTCAGCGAGTCTGTGGCTCCGCTTGCAGTTCAGTGCGTTGATGACACCGTGTGGCTGTAGCTGGAAACTAATGGTTTCCTGCCCGTGTCCCGTTCTGATCTTTGAGTCCATTTTAACCATGTCTGGTCAAAACTGTTTTCACCTTCTTACAAGAAGCGATCCCTCTTCCACCTTCCCCTCGCTCTGTGCAAGTGGAACCAGAGAACAGAAACAATCAGGGAACTTGTGTGGGGGGAGAGGCTCTTGAAAGAGTCAATGAATTTAATGTCTTTCCCAGTGTGGGGAATGGATAGATAGGAAACAGCCTATGCGTTTGTGATGTTTTAAAGGTGCTGACACAAGAAGCTGTGACTCTGTGGTAGATAAGCATATGGTGGGGAGAATGATCAAATTGTCATCTTAGTGGTCAGTGCAAGTTATAAGAAGTGTTAGTCTTGATAACCTAAATCCAGAGATCTGATGCTGGGAACTGTCTTGAGGCATCTCTGAATTCTGTTTATCCACAAGAGTTTGTTTAGAGAGAAATGGTCTTTAGCTTACAACATTTTTTTTTCCCCTACTTACTTTTAAGCGTAATGCATGTATATATATGTCTGTTTCACTGCAATCATTTAGTCGCAACCATTTCTTGACTTCTTTCTAGGAATTCAGTTCTGCGCCTCTGGAGTTTTTTTTCCATTTCTCTTTCTGTCAGTCATTATGTCTTACTGGTAGAAGGCTAACATAACACCTACTTGGCACGTGCATTTTCTCTGTTCTCTCATATTTTTCTATGTGTCCATCTTTATTGATCCAGATGATTACGATTTTTTATGTTTTGCAAGTTCATATCTTTGAAAGAAACTATTTCAGGACCCAGGAATCAAGAACTTCCATCCTGTGGTTGTGCAAGAGAAACAGCCTTGTTCATGCAGAGAACACAGAGAGTTTTTAAAACTCGTACTGAAGCATATCACTTGCACCTACTTCACAGCAATGCTTTTGAAGTTCTATTTTTGTCTTTGTTTGTGGCAGCTTGATTCATGTTCTTCTGTCTTGAGAAACCAAAGGCAAGGGGGTAATTTTTGTGGCATTTTCTTATTGTCCTAACTAGGTTGAGCTGCGACGAGCAGTGGAAGAGGCAGTGAAGGAGACTCCGGAATATCGCTGCATGCAGTCCCAGTTCTCTGTTTTGTATAACGAGAGTCTGCAGCTGAAGGCACACCTTGATGAGGCCCGCACACTGCTCCACGGCACCCGTGCTACACACCAGCGCCAGGTGGAGCTGATTGAGGTAACACCTCTGCTCCATCAGCCTAGGGACCCTATCTTGCCACTGACCATCACTGCTGGGTCTGTATGCCTCTGCAAATGCTCAGGAAATTTACATTTCTGGCAATAATACAGGCTGTTGTGGTACCTTGTCTTGATGAAGTGAGAGAAACTCTAGGTTAAAAGCACCAAGTTCTGTTTCCTTCTTGTTTCTCAGAGGGATGAGGTCAGCCTTCACAAGAAGCTACGCACTGAGGTGATTCAGTTGGAGGACACCCTGGCACAAGTCCGCAAAGAATATGAGATGTTGAGGATAGAGTTTGAACAGACACTTGCTGCCAATGAGCAGGCAGGTATGATGGTGTTCTGCTGTGCCTAAAAATAAACACCGCCTACCCACCAATGCCCATTAGGGGCTACACTGCACTAGAACACCTGGGTTGATTCTTTGTTACTGTTAAATACTTGTTCTGGCAGGTCTCTTCTTCTCAAAAAACAAAGCTCTTCACTTGTTTTATTGGGCAACCAGTTCCAAGTTATCTGACTGCTTTCTAGATGCTGCATAATGAATACATTTTGCTAACAATTTGGTTTATGCAGGATATTTTGCATTATTAAAAATTATTTGTGGGGGGAGGATTCATTTCCAAGTCTTTAAGGATAATCTAGATAGCAAAGCAGTGGTTCTTAAATTTCATCAGAGGAAATAAATTACTTCTGAAGTAGCATTTAAATCAGATTTCTTTTGCAACATGACACATCTCCCTTAGGATCATGGGTATAAAAATAATGTTAAGTGGGAACTTAAGACTGTGAATTTGTGGGGACTTACAGTTGCATATAAAACTGGCATGACTTTCTTTCTGCAAGTGCTTTGTGTAGCTCTGTTGTGTGGCAGAATGGTAACAGTCTTATTTTGTTCATTGTCACTTAGCTTGTTCTCTATTTCCATGAAAGTCCTCAAGAAGGTTGACAGAAGTGTGGTTTGTTACAAAGGTGTTTCTGGTTTTGCAGGCCCAATTAATCGGGAGATGCGTCACCTCATCAGCAGCCTCCAAAATCACAACCACCAGCTGAAGGGAGAGGTGTTGAGATACAAGCGCAAACTGAGAGAGGCCCAGTCTGACCTGAGCAAGGTAATACAGCAGGAAGTGCCAGAAAAGAGGGGAAAGGCTTAGGAGAAGGGGTAATGCTGTCACCCTTGCCAGCAATATCAACCTTTCTGATATGCTGTGCAGGATGCAGTGCGATTTTCTGTGCAACTCTGCTGCTTCCTTTGACCAAATGAATGCTCTTCCTTTGTAGCTGTGTAGTGCTCCATAAAAAGGGGGCATGGGAGCATAGATCTGGGAAGACAAGGGAGAAGGGGGTAAGGAAGACTCCTGGCTCAGAAGTTAAATGTTTGTTTTCTTGGTCATCTCTTTTGCTGTTCCACACCAGATCCGCTCTCGCAGTGGCAGTGCCCTCCTCCAGTCCCAGTCCAGCACTGACGACTCAAAGGAGGAACCTGCAGAGATCAAGCAGGAACCTGATGATCCTTCTGCCCAAGTGTCTGTTCCCAAGGCTGCTTCTGAAGATGTTAATGAAATGAAGGCCAGGCGAGATGAAGAGGAACGGGAGAGACGGGAAAGGGAGAGGGAACGAGAGAAGGAGAAGGAGAAAGAGAGAGAACGAGAAAAAGAGAAAGAGAAGGAAAAGGAACGAGAGCGGGAAAAGCAGAAGCAGAAGGAATCTGAGAAGGAAAGAGAGTCCAAAGAGAAGGAGAAAGGGAAGCATGAAGATGGAAGAAAGAAGGAGGCTGAAGTGATCAAGCAGCTGAAGGCTGAGCTCAAGTAAGAGTTGTTTCTCCCTTTCCTGTGGGGGCAGAGCCCAAGCCTGGGGTGTTCACGTGTTCTTGCTTTCGTGGGATCAGCATCGTTGAAGTTTGGAGCCAAGAGAGTTTCTTGACAGCCTCTGTGTCTGATTGTGATGTGGTCAGTGTAGGAGTCTTTTTCCTACAATAGCCTAAAGCTAGAATTACCAAACCATATACTTCATCTTGTGGTTCAAGTAATGTTGATTTGTTGGTGTCATAACAATAGCATAAAAATTCACAGTAGCAGGTTATTAATAGAGGACACAGCAGTGTTCCCACTCCTGGATGGTTCCCAAAGCAGAGCTGGATAGTTTGTAGCTTGTTATTAAGATACATATTTCATCTCCATCTCTGTTCTTACCTTTCAACCTGTATGCCTGAACATGTTTCTTTTCCAGCCTGTATTTCTCCAGCTGCTGTTTTATGTTACCAGAATAAGATGAGCCACCAACTCCATATCCATGTGGGAGATTGAGAGAATATTGCCAGGTTCTTGTGCTGGCTGTGTAACAGTGTGGCTTTGCTGCTGTGTTGTCACCATGATCTGTCTTCCTTTCTCCAGAAAGGCCCAAGAGAGCCAGAAGGAGATGAAACTGTTACTAGATATGTACCGCTCTGCCCCCAAAGAGCAGAGAGACAAAGTGCAGCTGATGGCAGCTGAGAAGAAGGCAAAAGCTGAGGTATTTCTAATTTCTCGTCTTTATTTCTTTTTACTGTATTAATTAGACTTCTTTTCAGATACTCTGCAGCAGAACTGTGTTGTTTCCTCAGAACTGAGGATTGTTAGTCTTCTCATCTTTGTTACTTAGAGATTGGGATGGTCTGGAGATAAACAGGGGCTCGTTTCAAGTACATGCACACACACACAACAATCTCTAGGTTCCTTAGCACAGACCCTTTTGCAGATCCCTTAAGTTACAGCACGTCCCTCTCTTTGGGACCCCTGTGGTTCCAAGCCCCTCTTACCTTCTTCACAAGCAGGTCTCACCTATAGGCAGCATTTACCCTGCACACACATATGTGGAGTAAAGAGTTAGATTACACACCAATACTTAAGAAAATGTGTAATAAAAAGAAACAAGAAGATAGGACAGGATGTGATGATCTTGTGCAAGGCTGAGCCAGACAAATGTGTACTGACTGCCCATATTTTCCATGGGCCTGGCTCCTTATATACCCTTCTCTGTCTAACCCAAATTCATTCATCCTTGATCTCCATTTCCCTGCACATCGCTTCTGGGTTTGAACAGCTCTTGATTCTCACAGCTCAGGAGCTCTCCCAGTTCAGGAGCCATTCTTGGTTTACAGTGTCATCAGTTACAAAATCCAAGTTGATCTTCCTGGAAGTAGTTCCTGTAGTTTCTTGGAAGCCTCCTAGCTGTTATGACTGGAAAGATTTGCTTCCTCTCTTTGTCTGTGTGTTTGTTTTGTCAGGTTTGTGTCTCTGTATATTTTGTTTTGGGCTTTCTTCTTCTCCCACACTTGGATAACCTTGATGAAAATAATGAAAATAAATATTTTCACACTATCATGTGTTCTCATCAGTTAGTGTGACTGACTAGGTTTCATTCTCATCACTTCCTCTCTTATAATTTGTCTGCCAAGTTTGTGTCTCTGTATGTTTTATTTTACCTCATCCTTTTCCTATTATCTCCTCCTTGTATGGAAAAAGGTCCTTGACCAGATACCCTTAAAGGAGCAGATGCTCTTTGTCCATATACCCATACATGTACAATTGCAAGAGACTGATGTTCCTATTCTGATAAAAGATGCTGTGAAATTTTCAAAGGTGTGGAAGTCAAAATCTTGGGCTTACAGCCCATCTCAATGGTACATCTGCCTGTAATACTCTGTCAAAATGACATGGGAGTTTTTTGCCATGCTTTGAGGGCAGTCCTGAGTGTTTCAAAGAATTTTGGAGTAAACAGGCTCTTAGCAATGCTCAGGGCACATCCTTGTATTTAGCGTCTTTTCTGGTTGGTTCTTGTAGCTTGAAGAACTGAGGCAGAGGGTGAAAGAATTGGAAGACAAGGAAAAAAAGGAAAGTAAAAAGATGGCTGATGAGGATGCCCTCCGCAAGATCCGAGCAGTGGAGGAACAGATTGAATATTTACAGAAGAAACTTGCCATGGCTAAGCAGGTGAGAAGTTTCTGATGAGTTCTCTTTTGGCTGCAGTAAGTGTTAAGGAACTACTTTCAAGTTATGTCCATGGAAGGAGAAGGAATTTATATCTGTATGAGCCAGAGATGGGAGTTTGATCGTTGTTTACCAAAAGGAAAGAAAACAAGCAAAAGTATCACGAACAAAATAACCCCCTCCACCCTCAGCTCTGGGGTGCCACAGGCAGTCCATGGTGGGAAATGTTTAATAACAATTAAACATTAAATAAACAATTAAACATGTGGCCTTAGTGAAGCACACAGAGGAGAAATGGCTTTATCAGCAACTAGGGGAAGAGATTACAATTTCTTTTTAGGAGTTACCTCCTCAGTTCATCTAGTAAATATGTTTGCATGGAACTGGTACATACCTTCTGCTAAAAAAAGGCTCAGTCCAGTAAGAGAGCAGGACCACCTCAGCAGCGTGGAGGCAAACCTTTGAATTGACACGTACTTTTTTAGCATTCAGATTCTTTTTATTGTTGAACAGAGCTGCTCTACCTTGTCAATGCTGAAGTGGCCAAAGTGAGTTTAAGGAGCTTGGCAGCCTGTTAGTTGGAAGCTGCCAAGCTGTCCACATGTAGAATTTTTGGCCTGTTGTATCTGGCAGCTATTCAGCTCCTGGGAATTGGGTGTTGATTTCTGCCCCAGCTCTGGCAATGGCTGTGTCAAAGCTGATCCTTCCAGACAAGGGATAGGCAACCCATTCAGAGCATCTTTGCTGTGGTGTAGATTTGTAGGGAATATGTTTTTCTGGTTGTTCAGATAATAATGTTCCCTGACACCAAGAATCTTCCTCCATTTTCACTAGGTTTGGTGTCTCTGAATAAAGTTTTCAGGCTCACTGTGGGGGGTCCAGGGGACAGTTTGGCCAGAGCCTGTGATTCTTTTGCAGGAAGAAGAGGCCCTGCTTTCAGAAATGGATGTCACAGGCCAAGCCTTTGAAGACATGCAAGAGCAGAACATTCGCTTGATGCAGCAGCTGCGGGAGAAGGATGATGCCAACTTCAAGCTGATGTCAGAACGTATCAAGTCCAACCAGATCCATAAGCTGCTGAAAGAAGAAAAGGAGGAGCTGGCAGACCAAGTTTTGACACTGAAAACACAGGTAATATGGAAAAAGGAGAGAGGACAAGAGAGCTGGTGGCAAAGATGGAGGTGTTGTGGCTTACCTGTTTTAGGCAGCTGCGCACAACTGTTTGCTCGCTCCCCCACTGAGGGGAAGGGAAAAGAATCAGAATGGACAGAGTGAGAAAATGGGTGAGATGAAATAAAGGCAGTTTAGCAGTTAAAGCAAAGATGTCCATACAAGTGAAAAAATTAATTAATTAATTAATTAATTAATTAATTACTTCCTGGGGCAGGCAGGAGTTTGGTCATCTCCAGGAAGGCAGGGCTTCGTCATACCTTTTTGTTGCTTAATAAATGCTGCAGCTCTGAACATCCTCCCACTTGCTCCTTTCCACCTGCTGTTATTGCTGAGCACAGCATTGTAGGGTATGGCACACCCCTTGGGCCAGCTGGATCAGCTGTCCTGGCTGTCTGGCATCCCAGCTTCTTGGGCACCCTCAGCCTACATGCTGGTGGGCAGCATGAGACACAGAAGGTCTTGATGCTCAGCAACAGCTAAAACAGTGCTGTGTTACTGAGTGTTTTGCTCCGAAATGCAGAACATAGCAGCATGTGAGCTGTTCAGAAGAGAATTAACTATCCTCACCAAAATCAGTCCAGGACAGAATGTTCCTCTCACCAGCCTAGGAATGCATCAGGCTTCAAAGGGGCCCATCTTTGTAAGAAACTGAGACTGCTGTATGAGCATTAAAATGCCCTATGGGTTCACTGCTATGGAGAGCAGATGGGCGAGGAAAAGTGGGAAGTCCTTGTCCTGTTGGAATGATACTTCTACCTGCATATTCTACCTATACCTGTATATATTAGTAACAAGCAGGAGGAGTTGGAAACCGCGGTTCAGTCTGAACTGCCTCAGACATGGGCACAGGCTGGGAGAAGAGGTCGCTGAGAACACTGGAACAGAGAAAGACTTGTGGATGCTGGCAGATTAGAGGCTGGACATGACTCAGCAGCGCATGCTGGGAGCCCAGAAAGCCAACTGCATCCTGGGCTGCATCCAAAGCAGCGTGAGCAGCAGGCTGAGGGACAAGATTCTGCCACTCTACTCTGCCCTCCTGAGACCCTAGCTGCAGTGCTGCATCCAGCTCTGGGTTCTTCAGCACAGGAAAGACACGTGGACCTGTTGGAGGGAGTACAGAGGAGCCTATAAAGATTATGAGAAGAAATGAGCACCTCTGCTACAAGAACAGGCTGAAAGAGCTGGCATTGTTTAACATGGAGAAGAGAAGACTCTGGGGAGGATGTCATTGAAGCCTCCCAGTACCTGAAGGGGGCTTAGAAGAAGGAGGGAGAAGAACTTCTTATACAAGCATATAGTGACAGGACAAGAGGCAATGGTTTTAAACTGAAAGAGGGCAAGCTTAGATTAGATGTTAGGAAGAAATTCTTTACTCAGAAGGTGGTAAGGCACTGCTAGAGGTTGCCCAAAGAAGTTGTGGATGCCCCATGCCTGGAAGTGTTCAATGCCAGGCTTGGATGGGGCTTTGACAAATGTGCTCTAGTGGAAGTTTTCTCAGGGAGGCTGGGACTTGATGATCTTTAAGATCTCTTCCAATCCAGGCCATTCTATGAGTCTGTATCCTGTCATCCTTGGAACCACTGTGGAGCTGTTCACTCCCTTGCAGCAAGTCTTTAAGCCACTGTCAAAGAATTAAGACATCTTTATTGCAAATGTTTGACTGCTAAGTTTTAAAGTGTTGCCCAGAGAGATCTGGTTATGGCTCTCTGGATAGAGGCACAGCTGTTCAGGGACAAAAAGGCGAGCTGAAGATGTGCTTCCTGGTGATGGGGAAGCAGGATAGTTTTAGTCTGCAGCTTGAATGACAGTTCTGAAGACCCACAGAGCATGCATTCATTCCTTCAGTACCTCCTATCTCCCTTTCTAAGGTGGATGCCCAGCTGCAGGTTGTACGTAAGCTGGAGGAGAAGGAACACTTACTGCAGAGCAGTATTGGAACAGGAGAGAAGGAGTTGGGTCTGCGAACACAGGCCCTGGAGATGAACAAACGCAAGGTGAGTGATGCCTTTGTTTCCTCTTGGGTGTGAGGTGGAGCTGCTGCTTTGTGGGAGGCATAGAAGGCTCTGAGCTCTCACTGGCATTACAGAACCTGGTATTCCCTGGTTTTGGATAAGTTTATCAGAAGGCTGAGGAGTCCTGGAAAGAATTATGATTAAAGTACTAGAGACTGATGTTTTCCTTGGATAAGAAGAAGCAGGTCATAATGGGTTTCTGTGAAATGTATGGTGAAGAAAGAGACAGCAGCAAGATGAAGTTAATTGGGGTCAAAACTTTGTAGGAAAGATGGGATGATAAGCAAAAGGAAAATACAGCTGGGGAATGTGAACACTTCTAACAAATGCCTAAGATCAATTAAATAGGTGTGTTACCAGTAAAATAAGACTTAAGTCTTATAGCTGATGCTGCCTTTGTTCTTAAGTTCTAGTAGAAATGCAGAAATTACATTAAAACAGGCAGAAAGCAAATCAGGAATACCACTGTGGAGAGGATCTGGGGAGAATTCAGCAATGTCACCCGTGCTTAATACAACAATTAGTGGTATTAAGGGCATTTGGTTATAAAGTTAGAAGAGAACTGGTGAAGAGAAAAGATTGTTAGAAATAGGTATCTTGAAGTTCTGTCTAGCTCAGCTATAGAACTGCTTCTAAACAATTCAGCAGAGAAAACGTGGAAGCTGAAAGGCTAAAAATATGTTAAGAAGATAAATGATTGATCCTTTGTGTTTTTCTAGATGATGTGCTTTGCAGTGTGCCAAGGTTTGGCTGTGCCCAAAGGAATCTTGAAGCTAAATGATTAGAACTTGTTGATAATAAGGCAATAACAAGGGACTAGAAATCACCAGAGCTGTTCTTCTGTGTTTGGTCTTTATATACTGTTTTTCTTTCTCAGGCCATGGATGCAGCCCAGCTTGCAGATGATCTGAAGGCCCAGCTAGAGCTGGCTCAGAAGAAATTACATGATTTTCAGGAGGAGATTGTGGAAAACAGAGTAACCAGAGAGAAAGAGATGTTCAACTTCAAAAGGGCTGAGGTATATATCCTATGCACAGTCCTTCAAGATCTGTATGCTTTAGTGTGCTTCTCCTTGTGCATTGAGCTTGCAGGGGATTTCAGCTAAACTGCCCTTGGTGTCCAGTTTCACTTTGATTTTGGCTTCATCAGGTCTTGGCTCTTTCAGATTTTGTCCGCTGGTGACTGACAATACTTGTGGCATCAGATGATCATGTTGTCCCTTTGATTATAGGGGATGAAACTATGGGTGGCATGACTTAGCCAGGTGCATGTTCTCTTTGGTCCCTGAAGAAGCTGACAGAGAATGTACTTCTCCTTCACTTGATCTCTTGTTTTTATGCAGGAAGATATTTCTAGGTTGCGCAGGAAGCTGGAGACCACAAAGAAACCTGACATGGTTCCCAACTGTGACGAGATTCTGATGGAGGAAATCAAGGATTACAAGGTGAGTATCTGTGTCCATTAGCTTCTCTTTTTACTTTAGTCAGAAGGTGTGTAGGCGCACTTTCAGTATCTGACATATCTTGTGTGTACTCTGGCACTGAAGAAACCACATTGTCTTTCTGAGGAATTGAAGGACCTTCATCTTGAGACATCTCTGAGCACAGCAGCTGGGCTGCAGGACCCGTCACAGCTCTGTGTGTGTATGTTGCAGGCCCGCCTGACATGCCCATGCTGCAACATGCGCAAGAAGGACGCGGTGCTCACCAAGTGCTTCCACGTCTTCTGCTTCGAGTGCGTGAAGACACGCTACGACACCCGGCAGCGCAAGTGCCCCAAGTGCAACGCAGCCTTCGGGGCCAACGACTTCCACNTGGTGCACTAGGAAACATCCTCCCTAGCCCCAGTCAAATACATCTAAATATCCAGAAGAGGAGAAAGGAGAAGTCTTGGAGACCCTTAGAAAATAGCGTTCCACTGATGAGCCCTGGTTGATGTGCTCACCTTCCCCTAGGCTGAGGCATTGCTGTCATTGTCCTTCTCAGAAAAGGACTTCTAGCCATTCGTTTGCTGCAACTTTACCACAAAAATTAATCTTGTCATGCACAAATTCACATTACAGCTGTCGTGTGGTTTATTTTTCTGTTCTCTTGGCCTCTGGTACTATCGGTCTGTTCTATTCTTTGTCCAGTTCTTGGAAACATTTCTAACAAGCTTTAAATTTCTATAGTAAAGACCCTTAATTTTTTCCTTCCTCTGCTTTCAAAATATGCTCAACTAGAACAACTTTTGTCCTTTTGGCTCTATCCCCAGTAGTTTACTCCTGACACAACAGGAGGCCAAGGATGCTGC
The DNA here is from genome assembly GCA_013397075.1 of Rhabdornis inornatus. Classification (NCBI taxonomy): domain Eukaryota; kingdom Metazoa; phylum Chordata; class Aves; order Passeriformes; family Rhabdornithidae; genus Rhabdornis; species Rhabdornis inornatus. The sequence continues at coordinate 25,194 of VWZS01000482.1, forward strand.
ATTATTTCTGCAGTCATTTTGTCATGGCTGCTGGGAATTTTGGCAGGGATGTGGTGTGGCTTAGTGTCAGTGCTCCCTGTGCTTGGAGGCTGCTTTTGAAGTCTGCTCCTAAAATCAAAATGGGAAGTTGTTGATTTGCAACATTTCTTCCTAGGATGTAGTGTTTTCCCTGTAAACTTAATTTGCATGGAATGTGCCCCTGTCAGAGGTTTGTCTCCTGGGTGTCCCTTCCCTGAAGCATGGAATCTCCTGCCTTCCTCCATCCCCTCCCTGCAGGAAATACCAGATAAAAAGAAAGGAGTTCATCACAGGCCCTTACACTATTCATTATTATCTTCGTGAAAACATTCAGAATATATGAATAAAGCCTTGTAAATGATGAGGAATCCTGAAAAGTGAGAAGGAACACTTGGAAGGCATCCTGCCTTTCCAAGGGGAACCTGGGATGCTGAGAATTTCTGCCATGGTGTAAGAGCTGTTGGAAGGAATGAGAGTAGAACCTGCTCCCCTTTCACTGGAAGTTACTCCTGGGATTACAGGTTCTGGCAGCAAGTTGGCTAAAGAATGATCTGGTAATGCTGCTGGTAGATTTTAGGGTACAAATGCTTCTTCATCTCAACCAGGATCTGGCTCATGAACAAACTGTCTGCATCTTCGAACAGCTTTGCTACAGCAGCAAGAGTTCCTTTTACAGCTATGAACAGCAGTCTGGACTGAACAGCCCCAGCAGAGCTGCAGAGCCCCTGTGTCCTTCCCCGGTCACTCTTGTATCACTCTTCTACTGAAACTGAGCTTTGTGTGCACACTGCCTAGGTTGGCTTCCCTCTGCTCATGGCAGGAAATGGATACTTCAAACAATCTGCATTAGTTTCACAGAGGATTTTTGGAAACTCCAGTTCTCCCTTAGCAAGAAAAAAGTCTTGGTTTTATTTTAAAATAATAGTTTATTTCAAGCTCATTTTGGAAGTGAGTGATTTTCTCTCTGTGGATAGAATTCAAACACTGAGAAACAGGGAAAATTTTAGATGGTGTGTTTTTCAAGAATGTATAGAAAGTATTTTAATTTATCAGGACTAGAAGTATTGGGCTGAAAGAAGTGACAACCTTTATCAAAAGTTTCTTTGTATTCAATATCTGATGTGCAGAGACCTGAGCAGCAGGCCTGAGCCAGAGCTGATTTACCAGATTAATCCTGGACAGTGTCGTTAGCGTCATCAGTACTTAGCTAAAAATAGACTACAAAGATGCTTATGCTAGCTCTGTATAACCTTGTGTAGTTATCTGGAAGAAATGTATCACTTCAGGAAACTTTCCCAACTGACATGAAGAGAGGCATCTTTGTAGGGTATTTCAGAAGAAAACCCTCCAAGCCCAGGCCTGGGCTCTGGCCAAGGCCTGGCCCACCTGGTCAGGAAGTGTGCCATCAGATCCAGGAGTTATTGTACTAAAATTATAATTAAATCACTTTGTCCTTATGTGTGTTACAGGCACATCAGGTGGGCCTGCAACACGCTCAGCTGTGAGGGGCGCTGCAGCCCAGCTGCTGTGCTTTAGCATGGCAGTCATTAATTCCCTAAACACAAGGGCAGTGGTCTTCCAACTGCAAAGCCTGTCTTTGCAATGGGA
>VWZS01000483.1:0-13082 GCA_013397075.1 Rhabdornis inornatus
TGTTTAGTATTATTCATTTTTGTTCTGGAAAGTGCTTTGCCTCTTAAATAAACAGTTTTTTTCCACTTCTCTCCGAAAAAATATTTTTCCCCGAACCAGTTGGGGGAGGGACTGCTTGAATCTGTTTCCTAGAAGGACCCCATTCAAAAGTTTCCTCCCAAATTTGCCCTAAACCAGGACAACTCTATATCTGTGTGCATGCAAGGGCACATATGCTATAGCAAATGTGGGAGAAACACTGCTCGCCAAGATTCTTAAGTACTTTAGATTTGTAAGTTAGGCCTGCAAGTAACGTACTGTTGCGGTATAGTAAATCCTATATGAATCCTTTGGTAAATTGTTTAACTTAAAGTCAAGATAAGTTAAGTACTGTTAAGTTTAAATGCTGTTAAGTGCTATTGGACCTTTAGGCTGTATTTCTTTTTATCCTTACCCTTTCTATCCTTTTGTGTGTCTCTCTCTCACACACACACACACACACACACCCCCCTCCACATAGATATTTTTTGGTTTATTTTAGTTTGGATTGATTGACTCTGAATTTTTTGTTTGTTGCTTTTCCTCGGGGTGCCATAACCATCTAGTAAGTAGCAGAGTGAACCTTGCCAATGAACTTTGTTGTGCTGTCACTTTTATATTAAATCTGTTTTTACTGATACCTTTGCTGGCGATTCTTTAAGTGATTTTAAAACACTCATTCATGACACCTGAGCTGCCTCATTCAAAGCAACCTGGTCAGCAGGTCGAGGGAGGGGATTCTGTCCTTCTGCTCTGGTGAGATCCCACCTGAGTACTGCATCCAGCTCTGGGGTCCCCAACACAAGAAAAACACGGACCTGTTGGAGCAAGTCCAGAGGAGGCCACAAAGATGATCAGGGGGCTGGAGCTCCTCTGCTATGAAAACAGACTGAGAGTTGGGGATGTTCAGCCAGGAGAAGAGAAAGCTTTGAGGAGACCTTATATCACCTTCCAGTACCTAAAGGGACTACAAGAGAGCTGGACAGGGACATTTCACAAAGGCCTGTAGTGACAGGACAAGGGGGAATGGCTTCAAACTGCCAGAGGGCAGGTTTAGATTAGATATTAGGAAGAAATTCTTTACTGTGAGGGTGGTGAGACCCTGGCACAGGTTGCCTAGAGAAGCTGTGGCTGCCCCATTCCTGGAAGTGTTCAAGGCCAGGCAGGATAGGGCTTGGAGCAACCTGGTCTAGTGGAAGGTGTTTCTGTCCATAGCAGGGGGTTGGAACTAGATGATGATTGAGGTTCCTTCAAACCGAAACCATTTATAGGACTATGAAATTGTGTTGATAAAATTCCATGAATCATTTAATATCAAAGATAATTAATTCTAAGAATTTGAAATTGTATGTACATTAGCCCTAGAAAACATTAACAAATAGGGTTTGACCTTTTTTTAGGAGTGGAAATCTACAGGTTTTATATTAACATTTCCTACATTGTTATTTTTTATCTCTTACCAGGTCTTTCCTTGCCAGTTCCTTTTGACTCAGAAAATTTCTGTATTAAACTCTTAACAGTAGTATTTGTCATATTATCAATAAACTCTTCATGTACCTGTCAAAAAAAAAACCAAAAAAACAAGACAACACAGTCCACAAAAGGAATTTTAAATCCAGTAATTGAAAGAATATAATTATCTTTAAAAAGTAGTTTTCTTTAGAGTTAGGGTTCAAAATACTTGCCTCTAAAATATATTACAGGGCTTCCAAATATTTACAGGTATTTTACCAAGGAAATCCCTTCTTTGTTTTAGTATTACCAAAGGTATTTAAGATACAGACGCAAATGAGGAATGAAACAATACAGCTTAATGATGCATTTAAGATTTACTTCCATTTCTTCTATCTAAACCACTTTTGTAAACCATAATTTTCTGAATTTGTCCGCAACATGTCCCACTACAATGTCTCTTAAGCCAGTACCACTTAAGGGTGTAAACTATTACCACTGTATTCTCACAATTACCACCTGCTTGAGTAAAAGCATTACCCTTGTAATGTTTTTTAGTCTGACAAAGGAACAACCACATGGTTAATAAGATTTTCCAGCAAGGCAGTATGTATATGCTTTAGAAATAAATAACATTACCCTTGCAATTACCATTCATTAGCAGAAACCTTCAAAGCCAAGGAAAACAGTGACTCAAATTAGGTATATACAAATAAACTTACATTTCAGAACATCAAAAATTAAGGACTACTTATAAATATTATTAATTAAACCAACTTGCTTCTAGAGAAAAGACACTATAAAAGCTTCTTTCAGTGCTGTTACTGAAGGTCTTTTGCTCATAAAAACCAAAGCATATAAAAATTTTGGAAGTTTTCAGAATGATATAATTTCAAGTTTTAGCTAAAGAAAAGCACAAGTATCCTGAAATGTGTGAAATGGGTGCTAATTAATATTTAGGGAAAAGAATTCAAAATTGTCAGTATATACATTCTTTCTGGTTAACACAAAATGTAACAATTATTCAGCCTTATTGTTTAAAATTTGTAATACTGAACTTATAACTACACCAGGAATCAATAAAAGATTCAGGTTATGTTGAATTTAGATATTAAAGAGATTTGCAATACAATGAACAAAATTAGAGGATGATCCATTTAATAAAAAAATTCAGACAAGCTTGAATAACAAAAGAAAATACACATATAGAAACATCACAAAAGACGAAAACAGCAATTTAGTAGATGTTTCAATCTCCTTCAAACTTCTCATAAACAAGTTCAATACTTGCATAATGTTTGATATCAGTGGCAAAAAGAACCATGTCTGCTTCACAGTCTTTTGAATTCTGTAGATAATTTCTATCTCCTAATCATACTGGTTTTAAAATCTACAATCATTTGAAAGATGTAATCCTGTAATTCCCACAAACACAGTAAGAAATGTTTCATTTAAGAGTTAAGAAATATATGTAGCATGATCCAAATAAATGATAATACAAAAATTACCTCTCCTATTTGCAAATGAATATCTTTTATGCTATTTGACAATGATTCTATAATCTCTTTCATATGAAGAAGGTGTGTTTCTTCAATGTCTTGAAATTTCTGTAAACCAATACAAACAGTTATTTATAATGAAAAGAATTATTGAAAAATGAAACCTTAAATTTTAAGAAATATAATAAACAGAAAACCAGAGTTTTTTCAGATTTTGATCATGGTAATGACAATGTTTAAGACAAGAAGGTGCAGAATTAATAGTTATGAAATAATATACATTATAACCTTTTAGAAGCATTATCCAACTTTTCTATTTACTCTTTAAACCTTCATCTATCTTGATTTTTTTTAGTCTGACCTATTTCTACCAAAATAGGATTAAAAGATGTTTAATAAAAAAAAACAACATAACCTTTTTCATATCTGAAGAGTTTAGTTTACTTATCCAACTCCAGAAATCCTCTTTCTGAATCTGTTTTGTGACTCCTCATCACCCCTTTTTCCTGCTCACAATATATACATGCTTTATGTTTCTTCAGTTAAATCTATATCCTTTGCTTCTTTAAATGCAATTCATTTGTTTGATCTTTAAACTCACTGTATAAAAGCTTTGTAGTTTGTCTGGAATTTAGGATCACAGAATATTCTGAGCTGGAAAGGACACACAAGGATTATCAAGTCCAACTCTGAAGTGAATGGCCCATACAGGGATCAAACTTGCAACCTTGGTGTTATTAACACCATGCTCTAACCAACTGAGCTAATCAATTTGCCCTCCTGTTCGACCTTACCGAAGCTTTCACCTGACATCCATTTTAAAATAATTTCCAATATCTCTAATTATGCTTTCCTAGCCAAAGATCAGAACTAAAAAGGTAATCCTTCCTGTTGGAGTCAGTAAGCCAGGGGTCTCTCTGAGCCCTTCAGAGAGAGATCAGAGTGCAGGGATTGAATTAAAGCCTTTAGATGGAGTGAGTAAGTAAGTAGAATAAGTTTTAAGTGGTTTTAGTGAGTAAAAGGTCTTAGATGCCTGAGAAGTAGTACATGTTCTAGTGAAGGTTGAAAAACATACCAGTGTTTCCTTAGAGGCTCCAAGAACCTAGCTTCAGACATAATAGAGTTANAACATAACCTGACAGTGTGGGTGCCCAAGAGGCACCCAGAGGTCTACAAAACCTCACACTTCCCAACAGTAAACCATAATCATCTTGAAATTTGTGTTTTACTCCAGCTCTGTCCTAGTTCTCTTCCTACTTCTGTAATTGTCCAAACTTTGGAGCACCACTTAATCTTCTCTCCAACTTTTCCAGGGTTTTCTGAAGATCATCTCTTCACATTTCACACCTCCTCGTACTCTTGATTCACAAACAAGTACCACTTCATACAGACAAATCAAATCTCTCTTCTAAACTCTCAGTCTTTCTTTTGCCATACTTAGATGCCTCTCTAGCCATCAATCAAGCAGATAAAAATTATTTTTTTCCTCAAGTGCTCATCCTCTGTAGCCTATTCTAGGATGCTATTCCTTTTACTGACTGCTTGATCACATAAGCTATATTATTTTACTTTCAAAGCTATCTATGGCCCATCTCTATAATATCTACTCTCCACCACTATCAGGGTGTCAACATCTGTACACAATGTGATCTTCCAGTCTATTTTCACTACCATCCTGATTTCGTCTGGGATAAGAGTTCATTTCTTCTCAATAGCTGGTACAGTGCTGTGTTTTGAATTCAGTATGAGAATAATGCTGATAACACTGATGTTTTGGTTGTTGCTGAGCAGTGCTTACCCTGAGACAAGGGCTGTTCAGTGTCTCATGCTGTGCCAGTGAGGAGTTGCACAAGAAGCTGGGAGGGAGCGCAGCCAGGACAGCGGACCCGAACTGGCCAAAGGGATATAACAATAATAATATGGTATGGAATATTTTACTTTTTTTCAATTATTAAACTGTTCTTATCTCAACATAGGTTTTACCTTTTTCCAATTCTCCTCACCATTCCACCAGGGAGGGAGGAGGGAGCGAGTGGCTGCATGGTACTTAGCTACCAGCTGGAGTTAAATCACAACTCCCTAATTTTTACCTAAACTCAAATTCGACTTCTGAGATTATGCCAATGGCACTTCCTTCATATTTGGTTTGAGGTCTCCATAAAAATCTGCAAAACATTCTCCTTTAAACTCTTCTCTATAGTATATATCAAAACAGCCATCCATCCAAAGATTTTTTTTTTTTTTGTCTTTTGCCATCTCGGCCTTGCACAGGAGATAACACAGAAGTCTGATCTAAGACTAAAGCTATCTAGGTACTATAATACAATCGGCTATAATCATTACCCAAATTGTTTGCTTTCACTTTTGAAAGAAAGTCCATTTTGAAAAGATGTACTGAAACAAATCTGAAATGTTAATGACCCAATAAATGCAAGTCAATTCTTAGCATTTTAAGCTAAAATAAAAATGAAAAATCATCCATAGATTCTTTATTCAACTCATCATACACAGTATAAGCAAGCATTATTCCTTTTTATATGTACATTTTCCTGTAGGTTTTAAAATGTGAATAATTATTACTCATTTTTGAACTTTATTTATATAAAAACTGCTCAACAGCAGTTATCCAGTCAACTGCACTCAGTTCTATTTAAGACAGAAGGACTTTCAAATAGTAACTTAGTACTTCCAGTTATTTGTTTCGTTCCAATAACTGACTGCACTGTGTTTATTAAAAAAGCTTCTAAAAAGGTGAAATAACTGACAAATAAGATGTTTTCAAACCAAGTGCATAGCAATTGTATAATGCAACTACAGTTTTATTCAGAAAAACTTTCAACATGAAGAATTTATGCCAAATCCAATATCTGAAACAGAAAGAAATCATATTTTCATATGTTTTTAATAATAAAAATCCTTCCATGTTTATTGTAGAAAAAACCCACGTAATTTGTAATTTAATAATAGGAAGATCATGTTTCTAATTTCAACTTCTCAAAAAATATATATAATTAGCCATGTCACTGCTAATAGCAGGTAATTTAATAAATTAGAAGAAAGCAAAAAATGTAAAATTTATAGAACAGTATTGGTGGAGTTTAACTACGAAAAAAGGACAGTTAAGTGAGGATATTGCTACATGATTACCTAGAATATCACCCCAGCAATTCAAGATGTTTGCATCCTAAGAAAAATTTTATCTGAATGGTCTAAAACAGATTTAAGTTAAGCCACCTGGTTTTGCACTGAAACAGCTGAGAATGCTCACTCTGTTCACTTATTTTGTTTTTAGAATTATTATATTTAAAGTGAGATGTACTGCAAATTAGGTTGTAATTGATTGGCACAAGGGTGCTAGCGAGGATCTTCTGCCCATGATTCTGAAGTGTGCTGGTCACACTGGAACACACTTGCAGTTTTACGGAGATGAGACAGGGACTCCTGAGGTAACAGAAGCCAACAGGGAAACACCAGAGAATTATCTCAAAGTAATTAAAGGGTATTCCTCTAGGAAAGTGACACAGCTGACAACCCAGCTGAGGTGCCTTTACACCAATGCACACAGCATGGACAATAAACAGGAGGAGCTGAAAGCCACCGTGCTGCTAGAAAGCTATGACCTTGTTGCCATGACGGAAATTTGGTGGGATGAATCCTATGACTGGAGTGTGATTATCAATAGCTCCAGGCTGTTCAGAAGGGACAGGGGAGGAAGGAGAGCTGGAGGGCTTCCCCTCTACATCAAGAGGTGGATTGAATGTGAAGAGTTGTCTCTGAAGAACAGTCACGAACAGGTTGAAAGCCTGAGGGTAATAATCAGACCAAGGCAACAAAGAGAACTTAGTGGTTGGTGTCTACTACAGGATGTCTGACCAAGAGGAGTCTATTGATGAAGCCATCTTGCTCCAGCTGCAGGAGGCATTGCACTCAGGCTCTTGCCCTGCCAGGGGGCTTCAACCACCCTGACATCTGCTGGGAAAGTAGCAAGGAGAGCTGTAGGTGATCCAGGAGACTCCTGGAATGCATACAGGATAACTTATTGAGCCAGTTAATAGACAATCCTACCAGTGGGGATGCGATACTGGATCTGATGGTCACCAATGTAAGCGAACTCATTGGGGGACATCAAGACTGGAGGCAGCCTGGGCTGCAATGATTATGCACCGGTGGAGTTTGCAGTCCCGAGGGACAAAGGTCAGGTAAAGAGGAAAGTTAGGTTGGTGAACTTTAGGAAAGCAAACTTCCAGTTCTTCAAGGAGACAGTCAATAGGATCCCCTGGGAGACTGCCCTCAGGGACAAGGGAGTGGAACAGCTGGCAGATCTTTAAGGAAGTCTTTCATAGAGCGCAAGAGGTTGTGATCCCCAGGAGCAAGAAATCGGGCAAGGAAGGCAAGGGACCAACATGGCTGAGTAGGGAACTGCTGGTCAGACTAAAGGGAAATAAACAAATGCACAGGCAGTGAAAATAAGGACAGGTGACCTGGGAAGAGTATAAAAATGAAGTTGGATTGTGTAGGGATGGGGTCAGGAAGGCCAAGGCAAAATTGGAACTCAACCTGCCAAGGAACACAAAGAATAACAAGAAGGGCTTCTACAGGTATGTCAACCAGAAAAGTCAAAGAAGGCATATCCCCCCCCCCAAAAAAATGCTGGTGAACTGGCAACAAATGGTGAGGAAAAGGCTGAAATGCTCAACAACTTTTTTCCCTTAGTCTTCAATGGCAACCTCTCTCCCCACACCTCTCAAGTGGATGGACAGGCAGGATGGGGACTGGGGAAACAAAGTCCCCCCCACTATAAGTGAAGATCAGGTTTATGACCACCTGAGGAACCTGAACATGCATAAGTCTATGAGACACAATGAGATGCATCCCAGAGTCCTAAGAAAATTGGCTGATGTAGTTGCCAAGTCACTCTCCATGATATCTGAAAAGCCATGGCAATCAGGCGAAGTCCCAGGTGACTGGAAAAAGGGAAACATTGTGACCATCTTTAAAAAAGGTTGAAAGGAGGATCCTGGGAATACCAACCTATCAGCATCACTTCTGTGCCTGGGAAGACCATGGAAAAGATCTTCCTAGAAGCTCTGCTAAGTCATACGGAGGACAGGGAGGTGATTCAGGACAGCCAGCATGGCTTCACCAAGGGCAAAACCTGCCTCACCAACCTGTGGCCTTCTTTGATGGAGTGGCTACATCAGTGGAAAAGGTAAGGGCTATGGATGTCATTTATCTGGACTTCTGTAAAGCCTTGGACACGGTCTACCACAACATTCTTCTCGCTAAATTGGAGAGGGATAGATCCGATAGGTGGACTGTTAGATGGATAATAAAGTGGTTGGATGGTTGCATCCAGAGGGTATTGGTCAATGGCTCAGAGTCCCGATGGGCATCAGTGACAAGCGGTGTCCCTCAGGGGCCCATATTAGGGTCAGGGCTATTCAGCGTCTTCATCAGTGACATAGTGGGATTGAACGCACCCTCATCAATTTTGCAGATGGCAGCAAGCTGAGTGGTGCAATTGACACAGCTGAAGGACAGGATGCCATCCAGAGGGACCTGGACAAGCTCGAGAAGTGGGTCTACAGGAACCTCATGAGGTTCAACAAGACCAAGTGCTGGTGCTGCACCTGGGTCAGGGCAATCCCTGGTGTCATGTAGGCTTGGGGATGAATGGATCGAGAGCAGCCCTGCTGAGAAGGACTTGGTGGTGCTGGTGGATGAGAAGCTGGACACAAGATGGCAATGTGCACTTGCAGCCTAGAAAGCCAATCATATCTTGGGCTGCATCAAAAGAAGCCTGGTCAGCAGGTCAAGGGAGGGGATTCTGCCCCTCTACTCTGCTCTTGTGAGACCTCACCTGGAGTGCTGCATCCAACTCTTGGCTCCCCAGCACAGGAAAGACATTGACCTGTGGGAAGGAGTCCAGAGGAGGCCACCAAGATGATTAGAGGGATAGATCACCTCTCCTATGAGGAAAGGCTGAGAATGCTGGGATTGTTCAGCCTGGAGAAGGCTTCAGGGTGACCTAATTGTGGCCTTTGAGTACCTGAAGGGAGCCTGCAAGAAAGATGGAGAGAGACTTTTTATAAGAGCACGTAGTGACAGGACAAAGGGGAATGGTTTCAAACTGAGGGACAGTAGGTTTAGATTAGATATTAGGAAAAAATTCTTCACTCTGAGGGTGGTGAGGCACACGTTGCTCAGAGAAGCTATAGATGCCTCATCCCTGGAAGGCATCAAGGCCAGGCTGGACAGGGCTCTGAACAACCTGATCTGTGCAAGGTATTTCTGCCCACAGCAAGGGGTTGGAACTAGATGATCTTTTAAGGTCCCTTCCAACCCAGGCAATTCTATGATTCTATGATATTCACAAGTGTTATTTTTCCTATTGCATCATCTTTAAAGTAGGCTCCCTACAACCAAACTGTAGATGCAGCTACACCATTATACTTAAAGTTCACAGATAGACTGGTAGAATTCCAATTTTAATTTCCAATATGGATAGCTGTGGAAGGTATTCAGAGTTTCCAGGTGTCTGTTATCATATTAAGTGAAAATTTAAATTATAAGTAAAAGGGTTGTTGCAGTTAATGAACTAAGATTATTTATGCAAGTGTGGTTTGTAGTAAGACATAAATTTATATAATTTCTGTATTGCAAAACAAAACAAATAGTCCAAAAGTATGGTCACATTTTTCCAGCTATAAGATCTGGTATAGTAAAAAATTTCTTTTCTCTACACCTCAGCCTGTTTTAAAGAACTTATGCCTACCTAATAACAGAAATAAAGCTGAACAAAAAGCATCTTCATATTCAGTCTCTGGATACAAAATAACCTGCTACTTTTTTCATCATTTTGTTGTAGAGATTTGTTAAAATGAATTTTTAAAGATATTATGAAATGCTCAGCTAATTTTCCTGCTGAAATACTCTAAATTTTCTTTCACTGACAATAAAATATATTTGAAATACTCTTCATGTTTATCTTCTGTCAGTTTGAAACAAAAACTCCTGTTCATTACTCACAGCTTTCTCGCTTGTTAGAGACAAGTTTGAAGTGCAATTTTAGCAAGGGCAGTCTATTAAAGTCATATTTGGTAATTTTTTTCTTATTGTTTTAGAGAGCAGTAAGTCAACTGCTATAAACATAATCTCTTTCTTGTAATGCAAGGAATAGATAGTAGACAGCTTTTTTGAGACTAAATAAAGATTTAAATCAACTTGACTGAATTTGCTCTCAAGTGATTTAGAAGCATTCACAGGATCTATTTCAGTGAGGGTTCAGAAACTTCCAGAGCAAGGTAATCAACAAAATCAACAAATTTGAAAAAGAAACTTTAAAACATAACAAGCAGCAGCACATGAAATCATACAGAGAACTTGATATCCTCTGAAACACAGCTTAAAACAGCTTTAGAAAAACAAAACAAAACAAAAATTTGAATATATGTGCTTTTGACCACCTCACATAAATCCTGGAAAGTCACTTTCACAACCTGTTACTAAAGTGTTTTGCCAGAATGATAATGAAAGCATAATGGATCTCAGTTTTTAAACTCCTATGAATGAATTTATCTCTCCAGCAATTCACAAGATTTCCCACATGATCTTAATGTATCTACAATACTTTCAAAAGTTTTCTTCATAAAAAAGTCTTTCAGTGCTAGTGTTCAACTGTGTCATTCAAGGACACTGTCATCACAACATACATGATCAATGTTTGCCCTTCAAACATATTACTTCTGACATTATTGTTCATATCAATTTCCAATGGAGATCATTCTATCTTGAACAATTTTTCAAAAGTTTTGTTTTCAGATATCATTAGAGAGGTAAAATAGAACACATTAATTTATTCTGAAGAAAAGTCATTTAATATAGCATTTACCTGTGCAGTTTCTGTCATCTTCTGTTCAAAAGCAGATTTAACTGCAGTGTATTTCTCCACATACAGTTTATAGGTATCTGTAGCTTTTTTCAATTTAACTGCTGCCTATAGATTAGTAAAAAAAAAAAAAGGTGCCAGATGTCACACATCCAATCTGATCCAAGACTTTTAAAGTCACTATTAACAGAAAGCCTAGGATGGCCTACAAAAATGTTCAGGGGCACATCAAAACAGTGAAGTTTCATAAGAAAATTTCACCACCAAATAACTGATTCAAGCCATTAGAGTCCTATTTAAAGCTATACATAAACCACATAAAAAGGTAACAAAGCAATTACCTCATTTAAATACCTTCCTCTTATCAGTAATGGCTAAGTTATAGTTATTTTGAAATAAATATTTAAGATTTTGTATTACCAGAGTTAACTAAATATCTCATGTCAAATACTTAGATCTGCACCAGAAAAGCAGGAAGAGAACAGGGCTGGAATACAGAGCAAACAGATATTAGGGAAGTTCTGAAAGAGGTAATTGTAAAAAACACAAGGCAGTACAGTTCTCTTAGAAGTGAAGCAAGAACTATAAGGGAAAAGATGTTCAAAAGTACAGGTGTTCTGTCAATGGAAATTTTAAGAGATATTTGAAAGTGAAGTTAATGCAGAACATAATGATGACCAAATTTATGCAGATCAGAGTTGTTTATAGTAGTCTTTTTTGGTTTTGTAATTTTTTTGTTTCATTATTTGCTGCTAATAAATCAAAATTTTCTTTTTGTGCACTTAATATTCCTAAAAGACAAAAAGAAATACAGGAGAATCCCAATATTACATGGACAACAAAACTGAATGATTGTTTTTGGTAGAGAAAAAGTGATTTTCAAAATCTACAGCATAGCAAACACGAGATGAAATTTTACAAAATTTTTATAATCTCGCTATTCCACAAATTAAAATAAAAACTGCTTGCCTAGAACATCAGCCTTTTTTGTAGCTTGTGTTCAACATGCCTATTTGATTTATCTCACTGAAAATTCCCATCAGCTGTAACTCAGAAATATTTGTGAATTTTGAATGACATCAATAAGGTATTTATTATTTGTTCTAGTTCTGAATTGCTTTCCTCACCACTGGGGATTAAAACAAATTTACTTATACAATATTAGAAATATTAGAAATTAATTGTGTAGGTTTAAGTGGCACTACAATATAAGAAAGACATTTAAGCTATTACAGCACGTCCAAAGGAGGGCCCGAAGAATGGTGAAGTCTGGAGGGGAAGCCGTATGGGGAGCAGCTGAGGTCACTTGATCTGTTCAGCCTGGAGAAGAGGAAACTGAGAGGAGACCTCATTGCAGTCTTCAACATCCTCACAAGGGGAAGAGGAAGGGCAGGCACTGATCTCTCTGTGATGAGTAACAGGACTTGAGGAAACAGCATGAAGCTGATTCAGGGGAGGTTTATGTTGGATATTAGGAAAAGGTTCTTCATCCAGAGGGTGGTTGAGCAACTGGAGTTGACTGCCCCAAGGGTGGAAACACAGCCCAACCGTCTGCCATGGACTGATCCAGACTGCACTGGAACACAGTGATGCCCTTAAACATCTGCAATACATCAGTGACATCATTGTGTGGGGCAACAAATCAGAAGTGTTTGAGAACGGAAAAAGAATAATTCAGATTCTTCTGAAAGCTGGTTTCACCATAACAAGAAGCAAGGTCAAGGGACCTGCATAGGAGATCCAGTTTTAGGGAATAAAATGGCAGGATGGACATAGTCACGTCCCTATGGATGTGGTCAATGAGATAGCAACTAGGTCTCCACCTGCTAACATGGAGGAAACACAAACTTTCCTAGGCCTCGTGGAGTACTGTAGAATGCACATTCCAGGTTATAGCCAGCTTGTGAGCACCCTTTATCAAGTGACCTGGAAGAAGAACCATTTTGAGTGGGGCCTTGAGCAACAACAGGCCTTTGAGCAGATCAAACAGGAAATAGCTCTTGGGCCTGTTTGGACAGGACCAGCCATGCAAAATATACTCTACATTGCATCTGAGGAGCAGGGTCTCACCTAGAGCCTCTGTCAAAGAAGATCAGGAAAAACTTGAGGTTGACCATTAAGGTTTTGGAGCAGAGGTTTTAAGGATCGGAAAGGTTTTAAGGATCGGAATCCCAATACACTTCAATTGAAAAAGAGATATGCTGGGGGTTGTTTTTCCTTTTTTT
>VWZS01000484.1:6621-22708 GCA_013397075.1 Rhabdornis inornatus
GGAAATGTGGGATTTCCACACCTGCAAAGGGACATGGGCAGGGGCAGGGAAATGTGGGATTTCCACACCTGCAAAGGGGCATGGGCAGGGGCAGGGAAGGGATTTCCATGTGGGATTTCCACACCTGCAAAGGGACATGGGCAGGGAAGGGATTTCCATGTGGGATTTCCACACCTGCAAAGGGGCATGGGCAGGGAAGGGATTTCCATGTGGGATTTCCACACCTGCAAAGGGACATGGGCAGGGAAGGGATTTCCATGTGGGATTTCCACACCTGCAAAGGGACATGGGCAGGGAAGGGATTTCCATGTGGGATTTCCACAGCAAACCAGGGCTGGTAACAAGCCCTGAGTGCCAGGGGAGCACAGGGAGGGTGAAAGGAGCAGAGCTGGGGTACAGCTGCACCCCCACACTGAGAAAAACACCCAGAGATTCGGAGCAACCCAAGAAACCCCCAGGGAGAAGGGCTGGAATGGCTGAGAAACCCCCTGGGTACCAATCCTCACAAAAGGAAAGTGAAATAAATCAAATGGAGGGAATGGGTTGGAGGAAGCACAACAAATGCAGAGAAATGGTTGGTAAAATTCCACAGGAAGCAACTGCAAGGAACAAGGGATTTCTGGAAGGTTGGTGGTTCTTCAAAAAATAAAAACAACCAGGGTTAAAAGGAAAAACTCCTCCTGTGTGAAGAAAAAGCAGGAAGAGGCTCCTCCATGACCTGAAACCTGACACAGAGCCCAGCAAGAACAAAAAGCAGACAGATAATGAACAGCTCCCACACACAGGGACCAAATGCACAGAGGCAGATGTTGCAGGGAGGGCACAAAGGTGACAGGAACAAAGGCAGGCCAAGCAAAGCACAGCTCTGCCACCCAAAGGAGAGCTCTCACTGTATCCCATGGATACAGCTCGTCCTGGGGCTGCTTCCCCACTGATTGTGCTGCAAAGGGAAATTCTGAACTGCTCCACATCGGGGTAAAAGCAGGAACCAGAGCCCAGGGATGCAGCAGGACAGGGCTCAGAGCAGACACAGCTCTGAGCAAAGTCCATTCAGAGTTACTGGAAATCACTGAGGCCTCAGGGAAGATAAGGGAGGTTTAGAGGAAAGGGGAAGGACCCAAATGAGGTCATTTAGAGGCAGCAGCTCCTGGGCAGGAGCAGTGAGAGGACATTGGCACTGCCCTCATCCCTGTGCCCTCCCCAAAAAAACTGATATTTACAGAAGGGGGTTCACAGCAGCAAAAATTCCCTTTTGAACCCCATGGAACTGGGAGGGTGAAATGGGCTGTGCACCCTCCCAGCCTCACCTGGATTTGGCACAGAAAATTGTTTTGAAGGTAAATAAATCTGGTTTGGTTTGTGTGCAAACACTGCTGAGACACTGGGGCTGTGCTGGGCAGGATAACGATGGTCCCATGGATTCCCTGTGTCCCAAAGCCCCCAAATCCCACCCCAAAGCTCAGCCCCTGTCCCTGGCTGTTCCCATGGATTCCCTGTGTCCCAAATCCCCAGTGCTGAGCCCCTGTCCCTGCTCTCACCACTTGAGTTTGTCGTTGGCCCCAGAGGAGAAGGTCGAGCTCTTGATCACCTCCCCCATCTCCTCCCGGCAGAAGCTGAAGTTGTTGATGGTCCACATGTAGGAGAACTTCACCACCTTGATCTGGGGGAGAGAATGGGACCTGAGTAACTGCTGTGTAAGTGCTGAGTAACTGCTGTGTAAGTGCTGAGTAACTGCAGTGTAACTGCTGTGTGTAACTGCTGTGATTGCTGTGTGTAACTGCTGTGTGTAACTGCTGTGTGTAACTGCTGTGTGTAACTCCCCTGTGTACATGTCCTTTGTCTGCAACTGCTCGCTGTGTAACTGTGTAACTGCAGTGTGTAACTCTACAGCCACCCAAGTTCCCCGAGCTCAGCTGACCTGTGTGTAACCCCCTGTGTGTAACCCCAGAGCCGAGCTGGAGCTGTACCTGTGTGTAACCCCCTGTGTGTAACCCCAGAGCCCAGCTGTACCTGTGTGTAACTGCACAGCCACCCCAACCCCTGGAGCTGTACCTGTAACTGCACAGCCACCCTCACCCCTGGAGCTGTACCTGTAACTGCACAGCCACCCTCACCCCTGGAGCTGTACCTGTGTGTAACTGCACACCCACCCCAACCCCTGGAGCTGTACCTGTAACTGCACAGCCACCCTCACCCCTGGAGCTGTACCTGTAACTGCACAGCCACCCCAACCCCTGGAGCTGTACCTGTGTGTAACTGCACACCCACCCCAGCCCCTGGAGCTGTACCTGTGTGTAGCACCAGCTCTCGGCCACCGGCCCGCTGGACATCTCTGCCGGAGGGGGGGGACTCGGCACCCGGGACATCGCCAGCTTGGGAGCGGGGAGGGGCACGGGAGGCAGGAATGGGGTCAGCTGCACCTGGGGGGAGAGAGAGACCACCAACAACCATCAGAAACCAGCAACAGCCATCAGAGACCACCAACAGCCATCAGAAACCATCAACAACCATCAACAGGCAGCACGGAATGGAGTTCAGCGGCACCTGGGGAGAGAGAAACCATCAACAACCATCAGAAACCAGCAGGGAACAGAGCTGAACTTCATCCTGGGAGAGAGAAACCAGAAACCATCAGAACCATCAACAACCAGCATGGAACTGGGAGCTGTACTTCACCTGGAGAGAGAGAAACCACAGAAATCAACAACCAGCACAGAAATGGGAGCTGAGCTGCAGCTGGGGGGCACAGAGGGACAGAAACCATCACAGCTGAGGACAAATCAAACCAGCTGGAGGGGTTGAATTCCTGTCTCCCCTCCATGATGAGACACGGAAAGGCCTCACTGAAGCATCTCCACAAGCACAAAGCTCCCCCAAGCCGAGCCTGGAGCCAGCACTGAGGATTTGGCACAGGGAAGAGCCCAGGCTGAGCCTTCTGCTCACGGCTTTGTGTCCTGCAGCACCTCACACACCACGGGGACAACAGGGAAAGCAGGCAGGGATTCTGGGACTGGCCACCTGTCTGCATGCTGAGCTACAAGATGGTCAGCGATGGAAAGGCTTCAGCAGGAGCAGAAAATAAATAAAGCATGAGAGCAGGCCGTGAAGATGGGTTTTGTTGTTAAAGTCGCAGTAATTCCAGTGATTTGGTTTTTAACTAACAGCTTTTTACTCGTTGCCACACAAGGTGTTCTGATCTCTGAAAATGCAGATTTTATTTGAGAAGAGTTAAAAGGATGGATTTAAAAAAACAGCATAAAACTAACTTAAAATAACTTTGGAATCATCTGAAACAGCAATTCCCTCCACACATCCCTGACAGGGAATTCTCCATGGGCTGGGCTTGCTGCTCAGGACACCTCAGGTGTCACCAGGTGTCACCTCCCCAGCAGGGCTGGCACCCCCAGGCTGGAGCTGGATGGAAAAGCACGGCAGGTTTGTGGGAAATATTTGGGAAATAATTCGGATATCACAGCTCAGGAGAGGCAGGGACGCACGGCAGGCACAGGCAGAAATATCAAACACAGGAAACAAAACTGCAAATATTATTTTATGGCCCCGTGTGTACAGTGGGAGTTTGCTACTCCTCGGCTATAAATAACAAACTCCTGGCTCGGGACTGAGTTAAAACCAGAGCGATTCTCACCCCATTGACGAGCAATTCCAGATGGAGATGTTGGATCCGCACAGGAAATGTTCCCTTGTCACCCTGCACAAGTCCCCTCCCGGCCCGGGCACCCCTGGAGAGCCCACACCTCACCTGGCACAGGTGGGCATGGAAACTCCACAAAGAATCCGGGACAAACCCCAAAATCAGCGGAGTTTAACCCCAAAAATCTGTCACCTTCTGAGGATAAACCAACTCACTCCTGGGAAAGGCAGGGAAATTCCTGGGGACCTGCACTTCCAGATTTATTCATGGAAAGGAAGGAAGGGAGGAAGGGAGGAAGGGAGGAAGGGAGGAAGGGAGGAAGGGAGGAAGGGAGGAAGGGAGGAAGGGAGGAAGGGAGGAAGGGAGGAAGGGAGGAAGGGAGGAAGGGAGGAAGGGAGGAAGGGAGGAAGGGAGGAAGGGAGGAAGGGAGGAAGGGAGGAAGGGAGGAAGGGAGGAAGGGAGGANTCCCTCACCTCCTGCATCTTTCACAGCCTTGGGAAGGACAGAGGGAAGTTGGGTTTGGAGGGGAAAAGGGGAAGAATGAAAGAGGATGGGATGGGATGGGATGGGATGGGATGGGATGGGATGGGATGGGATGGGATGGGATGGGGCAAAGGGGGAAGAACGAGCCACTGACCAGGGAGTGACCCAAAATGTCCTTGAATGGATACAATTAAACGTTTCTCTCCTGAGCGCTCCAGAGTATCTTCACCAACATTCCTGACCTCCCCAGACCCCTAATACCCCAAATGAGCCCATTGCAGATTAACCTCTGGGCTCCTGCTGTGTTTAACTCTGTCCCAGCTGTGCACAAGGCCCTTCCCTGCTGCTGGAAAATGATTTCTGTTATCACAAGTTGGATCAAAGTTGCTGTGTTTAATTCACAGCCCAAATGTGACACCAGGCCCAGCCTCAAATGCACAACTTAAACCTTGTGTTTGTGTCTAAAGCCCTCCTTAAATCCTAGACCAGAACATTCCCAGGAGGATCTGTAACACAGGCTGGGAAAAGCTGAGCCGAGGTCTCGATAGGAAAATTTCATCCCTATTTGCTCTAAAATCAGCAGATTCTGCTGCAGCCATGGCCAAGCCAGCACCTTCCAGATGGGAATGTTTAATCCCTGCCACGATCCTGACTTGATGAACTCCACAGATGCCTAAAAATAAACTTTATAAAACTCCACAGATGCCTAAAAATCCCTGGAGCTCTGAGGCCAGCGACACCTCAGATCCCAGCAGTGCAAGCCCTGCCTGCAGCCAGAGAATTCCCTCGCAGGAATTCCCAAGAATTCCCCAGGCACTGGCCACAGTCGGTGCCTGGTGCCTTTCCAGCCCTAAAAACGTGAAGGAAAAACCCCAAAACAACCCCAGCCCCCTCCTCCCCAGTTCCAGCTCAGTGTTTTCCTCCTTCTCAGCAGCACAGAGACTTCCAGAACTCTCATGGAACAGCACAAAACCCACAGGGATCACCCCCAGCTCCTGGCCCTGCACAGGACATCCCAAAATCCTGATCCTCGGAGCTCCCGGAGCTCCAAGGATGTGCTCATTCCCTGGGGAACTGTTCCAGTGCCCCACCACCCTCTGCGGGAAGAACTTTTGCCTAAAATCCACCCTAAATCCCCCAAACCCAGCCCAAATCCCTCCTGACAGCCCTCGGAGAGAAGAGCTCAGCACTCGATTATCACTCGATTATCAGCCAACTCCTTCCCCCCTCAGCAAGCAGCGAAAGGACATTTAAAAACACGATAGGACATTTAAAAACACCAAAACAGCAACAAAAAGAACAGAATCCATTTCCAGATCAGCTTCCGAGCTGCTCCTCCACCTCCTCGGGGGTGCAACCACCCCAACCGCACAGTTCGTGCCCTGTCAGGGGTTTCTGGACTCGCGTTTTTGTTTCTCAGCTCCGAGCACGGGCGCCTCGCGGCTCCTGCACCGAGGAAGGAGCAGCTCCCTGTCCATGAAAGGGTTTTGGCCGCTCCCGTCTGTTCATTCTGGGCTCTCTCCATTTTCCGGCAGGTTTCTGCTGTGTTTCCTCCCCGCACCGAGCAGCAAACCCCGGCAGAGCGAGGCTGGAGGAATCGGCGAGATCTTACATAATCCTCCAGCCGCGCACGAATCCAGCCGGGCTGGGATCCCACAGCATTCCCGAGGGATTCCCGAGGAGCTGGGATCCATCCCACACAATTCCCGAGGAGCAGGGATCCATCCCACACAATTTCCGAGGAGCAGGGATCCATCCCACACAACACCTGAGGAGCTGGGATCCCACAGAATTCCCGAAGGATTCCTGAGGAGCTGGGATCCCACAGAATTCCCGAAGGATTCCTGAGGAGCTGGGATCCCACAGAATTCCCAGGGAGCTGGGATCCATCCCATAGAATTCCCGAGGGATTCCTGAGGAGCTGGGATCCCACAGAATTCCCAGGGAGCTGGGATCCATCCCATAGAATTCCCGAGGGATTCCCGAGGAGCTGGGATCCCACAGAATTCCCAGGGAGCTGGGATCCATCCCATAGAATTCCCGAGGGATTCCTGAGGAGCTGGGATCCCACAGAATTCCCAGGGAGCTGGGATCCATCCCATAGAATTCCCGAGGGATTCCCGAGGAGCTGGGATCCCACAGAATTCCCAGGGAGCTGGGATCCATCCCATAGAATTCCCGAGGGATTCCTGAGGAGCTGGGATCCCACAGAATTCCCAGGGAGCTGGGATCCATCCCATAGAATTCCCGAGGGATTCCCGAGGAGCTGGGATCCCACAGAATTCCCAGGGAGCTGGGATCCATCCCATAGAATTCCCGAGGGATTCCTGAGGAGCTGGGATCCCACAGAATTCCCAGGGAGCTGGGATCCATCCCATAGAATTCCCGAGGGATTCCCGAGGAGCTGGGATCCCACAGAATTCCCAGGGAGCTGGGATCCATCCCATAGAATTCCCGAGGGATTCCCGAGGAGCTGGGATCCCACAGAATTCCTGAGGAGCTGGGATCCATCCCACACAATTCCCGAGGAGCAGGGATCCCACAGAATTCCCAGGAATTCCTCCAGCACGGGGAACTGGAGCATTCCCAGCTGCCTGCCCCACCTGGCAGGGATAACAACACTCGGGATTGGGATGATCCCGAGTTCCCAGGGGCCAGGAATGAGCAGCAAATCCCACAGGGAAGAGCTGGAGTGAGGCTGGGACTGGAAAACCCCGCTGGGAACAAGCTCAGCCCTCACTCCCAGATTAACCCAGAGCTCACCCCAGTGGAAACTGGGACAGGAGCTGCTGGGTTAACTGGGTTTAACATTTATTTATTTATCAGGGATATCAGCAGCTCCCGAGCCTCCTCCCCAGGAAAAGAGCAGGAAATTGGAGTGAGGCTGGCACAAGAAACAATGGTTTTTAAAAGTATTTCAGTGTGGGCTGGGCCAGCAGCGATGGCCTCACTTTAACCCTCCTCCCTGACCTGTGTTTGTGCCCAAATCCCCGAGATTCTGGGGAGAAAAGGGGCGGATTTAGAACAGGAACTGCACTCCAGGCTGTCAAACGTGGAGCAGTTTCCATTTGATGGGCACAGTCCCGTGTCACTGTCCTGAGGCAGGGACAGCAGGACACCCTCCGAGCACTTCTCCTGCCCTGAGCTCAATCCCACCCTAACAAAGTATCAAAAAGGGGAAAAAAAAATCCGGTTTTTCTTCAGGTGACAACAAAACAAAGCACAAAGTAACACCAAATCGTTGTGGGCAGCTGGTTGGAAATTGTCTCTGAAAGAGAAAGCAGGGGGATGTTTCACTTAAACAATTCAGGGTTTAGAGTTCTGTTTTATGAAGCATAAATAAGTGCCATTCTTCAGACTCTCACAACAAGCCACCACTGAGAACTCCAAAGGCAAAGTGAAAAAAGGAGGAAATGAGGGAAAAGTGTTTCTTTTTTTCTTTTCCTTATGTCAGGATGGTGCTCTAGAACCACAACACAAACACGTCCAGCAGTGCTGGGTTAGAGCTGACAGCACATTTCATCACACCTGACGGCTTCTGCCCCTGCCAGAACTCCTGTCAGACCCAGACAATCCCACCTCCCACTCCGGGCTCTCTGCTTTCCCTTTGGAGCACCGGGAATGCGGGCCGTGCTCGGCAGCAGCACCAGCAGCGCTCCAGGATGGCCCCAGCTCCCCGGGAAAGGGAATTATTTCCTTTTCCACACTGCAGGATGATGCACCATTTCCTCCAAACAGCACCACAGGCCCCACACTCTCCTGGGGAGCAGCAGCGGCGATCCCGGCTCTGATTCCCACCCAGCCCAGCCTGGGGAAGGAGCCCAAGGTCCGGGCCAGGCCACAACCTGTCACCCCTCCGGGCCTGATCCCATCCTCATCCCAGCGCTCCCACTCCGGCCCGCTTCCCTTTCTCCCACTCGTGCTCCCTCCCCCGGCTCCAGGCACCCCAGAGCCCCTCTCCCCCAGCCTGGCGATCTCCAGGAATACCCGCTCCATGTTTTTCCTCAACTTTTCCCCACCGCCCCCCCCTCCCGTCCCTCAGGCCCTGCGNTGCCCGCAGCAGCACAGCGCGCATGCGCGCGGGGCCGGGGCGGTGAGGCGGGGGGGGCGGGAAATGGCGCTACCCAGCGCTCCCCTCACGGCTGCGCATGCGCAGTGCGGGGCGGACGCCGCCGGCCACGCCCACCACCTTTTAAAGGCGCGCGCCCGTCGCGCGAGAGCTCTCCCGGCGCCGCGAGCACGCGCGGCCGGGCCGGCTCCGCGCACGCGCGTTCCCTCAGAGCTCTCTGTGGCAGGCGTGCCCTGGCGGCCCTGCCCCTCCTGCTGCCCCGCTGATGAAAGCTCGTCTGGCAGCGCCGCGCAGCGTGCGCCGTGTGCCTCGTTGTCCTTTCGCTGTCCCCGTGCCGCTCCACTGCCACTATGTCTGCCACAGAGCCCTGCCCCACACGGCCCTCGCAGGCGGCACCACCTTCCCCCAGTCCTTAGGGAGGTTTCCAGGTGTGCCATCGCCTTTTTCCTCACGGCTCCGTGAGGGGACACCTGCCTGAGGAATGGCGGGAATCATCTCTCCTCACGGACACCTGCATAAGGGAATGGCGGGAGCGATGTCCCCTNGCTCCATGAGGGGACACCGCCTGGGAGAAAGGCAAGCGCCATTTTCCCTTTCCTCACGGCTCCATGAGGGGACACCGCCTGGGAGAAAGGCAAGCGCCATTTTCCCTTTCCTCACGGCTCCATGAGGGGACACCGCCTGGGAGAAAGGCAAGCGCCATTTTCCCTTTCCTCACGGCTCCATGAGGGGACCACCTGCCTGAGGGAATGGCGGGAACCATCACCCCATTCCCTCACGGTTCCGTGAAGGGTCATCTGCCGGGGGAATGGCGGGAGCCATCTCCCATTCCCTCACAGCTCCATGAGGGGACACCTGCCTGAGAGAAAGGCGGGAGCCATCTCCCCTCACAGCTCCATGAGGGCCTGGCTGCCCAAGGAAATGGCGAGTGCTGTTTCCCCTCACAACTCCTTGAGGAAGAGTTACCAAAATCCTCAAAAAACATCGTGAAAAATGAGACTCCACCCCTGTTTTTCAGCGTTATCGACTCAGGCCTTGCTTTCTCCTTGGCTCGGGCTCCTGTGTGGCTGACAAAGTTTCCCTCACACCCATGCTGATACAAAACTTTTTTACTTAATTATACATTTTCAGCAAAGGAAACAATTAATTCGTCGGTATAGCTCTTCTCTGCTACTTTGTAGTGGTTTGTAACCAGTGAGGCAAAAATGTCATTGTTGCCAATCCTTAATTACCTGAATGTTTGTAGAGAAGCTTATCCAGCGCCAGCCTTCCCCTGCTGCCACTTCCAGCCTCAGGGTGAATTAATCCTATTACAAAGCACCCCAATAGCCGAATCACCCAGGTTCCACAGCACAGCCACACTTATTGAGATGGGAAATGCAAAATATTTTTGTTTTCTCTCTCCTTCTCTCAGGTGAGAACTGCTGCTCCTGGCCAGGGGCTACCATATCCAACCATGGCTGGCTGCTGGATTATTTGGAATATTCTCCACAGTGTTTTCCTGGCAAGTGTCTCCTCCAAATCCTGAAATCCTTGGATGCTGCTGCATTCCTTCGTGTCCCCGAGTGCTGCCTGTGGTGACAGAGCAGCAGGTGATGTTGGCTCTGCGAGGTGCAGGGTTGGTGTTTGCATTCCCATTTCTCCTGGAAACCGCTTTTCACCCCCTTCCCATTCCCATTTTTTATTCCCACCTAAACTGTGGATTTTTAGCGGTATGTTTCTCCTCTCAGAGCTGGAGTAGCAGAGGAAATTACAGCAGCAGTTTTGTAGACAACAAAGAGATCCCCCCCCCTCCCTGTCAGCCTCTCTGTAACCAGAACAAACAGAAATTCTCCTTTAATCCAGCACTGGCCAAGTGTCACTCTGCGCTGGGGAAGTCAAGTTCTGTTTCAGGTTCTCCTGATCAAAATTCTCTTGTTCCCGGGAAGTGGGAAATTAAATTGGGCACCTGTGGGAACGGAGGTGGAATTTCAGCTCTCTTCCCTTTGCAAAAGTTATTTAGTCCCCCTAAAAGAGAATTATTGTCACTTCTTCGTGTCTGGGGCACAATTCTGTGATAAATAAACAATTCCAGGTTTTTGAACCTTGGATATTCGGATGGGGATTTTTGGCATGTGTGAAGGGAGAGCTCTGAATTCCTAGGTCCAGGGACAATTCCCACCTGGGTGGCAGCAGGCAGGTGGCGTTTCCCTGGAACAAGGGACACCAAACGCTGCCCCAGCCCAGCTTTGGAGGTGTCATCCCTCTCAATTTGATGTCCACGGGAAGCTGATTAAACCAAGCTCTGAGAGGAGCTGTGTGCAAGAATCTTAACTAGCTCCTGCTTTTTAATATTCACTTCCTCTTCGGGTTTAATTATTTTGTTCCTGCGTTTTCCCTTTCAATTTACTAAAACTCCAGAAATGTAATTAGGGAGAGGCTGAGCTGCAGAGAGCTGCCAGCGCTTCTGTGCCGTGATGAACAGGAGCAGCCCAGCCTCCAGGACAGGATTCCAATCATTATCCCCTTATCCAGGAAGGATCTGCGGCACGTCGGGATCAGAGCTATTGAAAATGCAGCGCTAATTAAACTCCCCTATCAGGAGAGGATGAAAACGCAGTTATTTCATGATTTCCTGGCTTTGCCGGCTCTGTTAGGAACCCAAACAAACCCCACTCCAAACAAAGCCCGGCTCAATCACGGGGGAGATTTAATGAGGTTTTAATTCGTGCAGCGCTCACGGAACCAGAGCAAGGTGCTGCTCCCCTCTGCCCATGCCAGGGGCACCTGCGGAGCTCATTTCCCACCTGGAGAGCACCAGGAATGCTGTGCCACGGAATTGCCATGGAATTCTTGCTAGATTGGGGGAGATGCTTGGTTCATGTTAAATTTAAATCGTTGGATAATGTGGATATCACAGGCTCCGATGGTTTAGCTGTTAAGTGGTCATTTTTTTAGCTACAGCCAATTAAGAATCCATTCTCTCCTGCTGGTGCCCGGGGTGTTTCCATGCCTCGCAGATCTCCTGCTCCTCCCAGCCCCTCTGGAGATTTTCCTGTCACAGCAGCCCTGGCTCTGTCACCTCGCTGTGCTCACACGGGGGCTGAGGATGGGCAGAGCTGCTGGATCCTGGAATCCCTGAGCCGTGGAAAGGCCGAGAACTCTGCAGGGAAGGGGGATGGAGAAACTGGGCGCTGCAGCCCCTTCTCCTCCAGGTGAAATTCTCACCAAAACCTGGGCGCTGCAGCCCCTTCTCCTCCAGGTGAAATTCTCACCAAAACCTGGGCGCTGCAGCCCCTTCTCCTCCAGGTGAGATTCTCACCAAAACCTGGGTGCTGCAGCCCCTTCTCCTCCAGGTGAAATTCTCACCAAAACCTGGGTGCTGCAGCCCCTTCTCCTCCAGGTGAGATTCTCACCAAAACCTGGGTGCTGCAGCCCCTTCTCCTCCAGAGATTCTCACCAAAACCTGGGCGCTGCAGCCCAGGGATTCACAGTAAAACCTGAGCCAGAGGCTGAGCCCAGCAGTGCCTCCTTCCCTTCCCTGGGAATGGAGGAGTGTGGGACAGGAGGGGAAGGGAAATATCCCCAACTCCAAGAACTCCTGCAGTGGAGAGAGGTTAAGCAGGTTGTTTATTTGCATAAATTAAATATTGGTGTCTTTTACAGAAAGAAACCAAATATTGATGTATTTTATATAAGTGTGGAAAAGAGTTGCAAAATGGGTTCGTTCCAGGTTCAAGGAATCCAGAGGGTCACAGGATTGTCCTTCAGGTGGATTTTCCTTCCCTGGGAAGGTGAGGAAGGGCTGGGATGGAATTCCCAGAGAAGCTGTGGATCCCAGGACAGGCTGGACAGGGCTTGGAGCCACCTGGGACAGTGTGAGTGTCCCTGGATGAGCTCTGAGCTCCTTCCAACCCAAACCCACTCTGGAATTCTGTGATGGAGGCACCCAGATCCCAAACCACAGCCTTAAATCCAGTGCAAACCCCACTGGGATCAGCCTTTCCAGCAGAGAATTCCTGCTGCTCTGCTGGGACAGTCCCCCCCTTACCCCAGCCCCAGTTCCCTGCTCTGCACATTTCCCACCCAAATTTCCTTCCCTGGCTCCCAAACACCTCCAGAAACCTTTGCCCAGTCCTTGCTCCCACGATTAAAACCCACTTTTGTTTAGGAGAAAACAAACACTGCTTCAAACAAGCCCTGCCCCGGAGGTTTTAATTGCAGGGAATCTGCTGGGTTGCTATTTTTACCTGGATTGGAGGCGCATCAAAGCTGATTTTGGAGGAGAGGAGGAACTCAGCCTTTCAATCCACAGCGGCAGCAGCTCCCCCAGCCCTGGGCCGGGCTTTGCTGCTCGTTAGCAGCGGCTCCTGATGAGGCTGCTCTTGTTTTCCAGGCTGCTTTTGATCCCGGACTCATTAAAACCTGATCCTGCTGCGGAATTGTTTCCCTCTCCCCAAACCCGCAGGGTTGGGGGGGCCCAGAGCATTGTCCCCAAGTCCCCCACATTTATTCCAAAGCTTTTCCCCACAAGCAGGAGCTGTGTGGGAGCTTCAGCCCAGCTCCCTCCCAACCCAAACCTTTCCTGGGGTTTGTTTTCCCAGCCATGCTCACAACAAAAATTAACAAATAAAGAGTTTATTGCCTTGGAATATCCAGGTTTTGGGGTGTTTGGAGCAGAGTTTTCTGCTGGCCATGGGGAGAGGCCTCTGCTCCTGCCCCGGGGCTGCCTCCAGGTCCCCCCCTGGGGGCTCTAAACAGGAATTTTATGAAGGGAAAAATCCCAACATTTGATTCCGTGTGGGGACAATTAAACCAAACCTGCAGGAAAGCAAATTGTCAAATCTTTAAATCATCAAACCATCCACCAGCCTGGAAACCTTTCCTTGCTGTCCCCAGAACATCCTCAGGGTATTTCAGAGGAACACCAACATTCCAAGGGAACAGCAACAATTCCTTACCCACCTTTCCTCTCCCACCACCAGAAAATGAACCCTTCCAGAATTCTCTCCATCCCTACAAAATACCCAAAAATTCAATCCCCTCCACCTCCCCTCTCCAAACATTTGGGAATTTTTTTTGTGTTTTTTTTTTTTTTTTTTTTTTTTTTTTTTTTTTTTTTTTTTGTATANATCTGCTGCTGGAGCTGCAGGAGGAGCTGGGAGAAGCAGGGGAGATGAAAGGAGAGGGAGCAGAGCTGCCAAATTCCCCCCTGCAGGTGCCGGGGCTCAGCTCCTCAATCCAAGCTCAATCCAAGCTCAATCCAAGCTCGCCTCCCCAGAGCAGCTCCGGGGTCGGTTCTGCTCCCCCCGACCCCGGCCGAGCTTCCCGGGACAATCCCAACGGGAATCTTTTCCATGGGAGCTGCAGGGAGGAGCAGGGGGAGCTCCAAAATCTGGATTTCAGCTCCAAACCCGGCTCCAGGGGTGGTCGGGAAGGATTAAACACAGGGAAAAATGGGAGAAAAAACCTGGAGGAAATGTGGATTTGCAGCTGGGTTTGTGTCCAGCGGCGCAGCTGGAGCAGGGAGAGCACAGGAGCCGCTCGTTTTGGGTTTCTGCCGGTGCTGGTGGGGAATGGCTGAAAGCAGAGTTCCCCCTGCCGGTAACTGAGCGGGAACGGGAGAAAATCGGGATCTGGAGCCAATAAAAACCGGGAGGGAGGAAAAACGGGATCGGTTCAGAGCTGCTCAGATCGGCCCTGGCGATCTGAACCTGCCCGAGGCACCGAACAAATCCCAGGAATTCCCTGAGGGAATGTCCAGAACATTCCAGAGCTTCACTCCTGCCCCAAAATTCCTGCTGGGAAAGAGCTCCTTATCCCAAAGCTGCAGAGGCAGAGGGAGCTCTCAGGGCTGGAAAATTCTCCAAACCTTTGATTTACCTGGATTTGCATCCCATGAACTGGAGAAGGAGCCAGAGCTGGTGAAACCCAGAGAGCTGTGGAGACCCTGAGCACTGGGATTTGTCCCTTGGGAATTCTGAGCTGCCTCCAGGTCCCTGACACTGGGAATCATGGAATGGTTGGGGCTGGAAAGGACCTGAAATCCCATCCAGGCACATCCCAGGATCCCAGGGCTGGATGGGGCTCCCTGCTGGCAATAAACCCAAACAGGTCATGGCAGCAGGAATTAAAATCCCTTTTGTCTTTCCCTGGATGTTCTGGCAGCACTTCGTGCTCCCCTGGCCCTTCCCTGGGGACAGGAGGAGTTTCCTGACATTTCCCCCCAATCCAAGCCCTGCCTTGGGGTGGGAAAAAGGAGCAAACCCCAAAATCCATGGATCAGAATCTTCCCTCTCCCCAAGGAGAAGAAAAAGCAGCAGAGGATGGGAATTCCTTGAACCCCACACTGGGATTTGGGGTTTAGTCTGAGGGACAGCTGGATCCAGGCAGGAACATCCCAAAGGTTCTTTGGGAGGGGTTGGGAACCCCAGAGAGCTGCTCTGGGAATTCCTCCTGGGGGATCCCATGGGATGGGAGAGGAGCAGCCCCAGCAGATCCCCCCGAATTTGGGGAATTCTAATTTCCTGGGAGCCAGGACAGGGCTGAGGCACATCCAGGATTTCCCCGCTGAGAGGAAATCCCAGCAGGAGAAAATCCAAGGGGCTGCTCCAACCCTCTGGAAAACCCCACAGCTGGAAGGGGATCACCCCAAAGGATTGGGATCATTCCCCCCCAAATCAGCCAAATCCCCACAGAAAATCCCAGAGAAGTGGCCATTGTCTGGTTTTCTTTAATAAAGATAGGAAGGATTTGTGTTTTCCTGTTAAGGCAAGGATCTGCTGCTGCTGCTCAGCCCTGGGGGCAGCTCTGATTACACAAAAAAAAGCTGAATTACACCTCAGACTAAAGGATTACATTTTAGAGACGATCTAGAATTAAAAAAAACCAAACCAAAAAATAAATCCCACTTGGTTTCCTTCTGATTCCCTGTCCTGAGTCCAGTTCCTGGCCAGATTCTGAGGTACAAGACAATAAATTAAAAGTTCATTCCAACTGCAGGGATCTCAGTGCGACGTCTTCTTCACCCCCTTCCCAAATTTGGCATCGAGTCCAAGGCCTGGGAGGAGACAAAACACAAAGTTTGTGTTTTTCAGACCAGCAGGGAGATGGGAATTTGGGGAAAAATCAGCTGAATATCCCCAAATTCACCCATGGAATGAGCTGGGGGAAAGGATGGGATGGATTTGCTGCTGCTCCCTCCTGAGCTTCCTTCTCCTGGGTTTGAGCAGCTCCCAGTTATTCATTTTTTACATTTTTAAATTGAGATTCTTTATTGAAAACATTTCTACAAAGTAGAAGGCATCTAAAATGTATGGAAAAAGTATTTTTTAGCAAATATTTGCATGATTTTATTTTCAGGGACTGGTTAATTTTCCTGCCCTTTGTTTTTTTATCTAAAACAAACCTGCACCGTTGTGCAAACTCTGGTAACCTCTAAAGCTTCTCGAGTCTAAATGAGTTTGAACAAAACAGTTCCATGAAACCAACAGAACTTTTTCGATGTAAAGTTGTTCATCACAAAGCAGCACAGACTGAATTTGACAAGTTCCTGAAAATATGATGGAATGTAAAGGGAAGTCTCAGCTTTCACTGTTTCAGGTTGCCACCTTGTATACATGTGGGGATTTTAAGAATTTATTTTTTTTTATTTTGTGGGTTCAGCATGTGTGGTAACTTTTATCTGTTTGACTGGTGAGGAGTGTTTAGGCAGAAAATCCAAATTTTCTGTTATTTTCCTCTTATATTATTTCATATTTTTATATTATTTATATTATAATTTTTATACTACTCGTATAATAATCCAAATATTATTTATATTATTACATATTATATATTCCTATATTATCTATATTGTGTACTATGTTTTTTATATTATTCACATTATTTATATATTATATTCT
>VWZS01000488.1:9559-21369 GCA_013397075.1 Rhabdornis inornatus
GGGGGGGAGAGAAAGACCAAAAGACTGAATCCAGTGAGGCACACTGTAAGAACTCATTTCAACAATAAATGATTTACAGTGCATATCTTGTAATATCAGGCCCTAGCGTGTCAGGAATGTCTGTTTTTCATTTGTCCCATGTTATGAGAAGGATATGAATGGTGTCTGACTTTTGATAAAACTTTGTGAAAGATTCAATAACAAGAAACCCTTTATAATTGCAAAATGTGGAAATTTTGATGGTTTTACACTGAAAGAACTATACCAAGAGTATTAATGTATTCTTTGACGTCATACAGTGATTTTTAGTAATTAATCTAGCATTTATCTTCATTATTTCTCTGCTCTGTGTTTTAGACAATTTTCTCAGTATTAGTCTGGATTGGGTCTGGTTACTTTATATGCAGAGCCTACTTTAAATATACAAAGAAAATGGATAAAAATCTCGTAAAATCTCATTGAATTCTATTCTGAAGGTGATTCTAGTAGGTATTGATCAGATGAATTCTCTTAGTAACTGCTATTTTCAGTTACTTTGCATTTTTTTTAATATGTGGATCAGCAGCAAAGGATATGCCATCTTGTTGTCAGTCTCCTTGCTTAGATTCAATAATAATCTTTAATTATAAGTTGCCTTGAACTGGCATCACTTTGTTATCATTCTGTTTGAGAGGCAAGAAGACAAGCCAGCTGTGGTCTGAAGAACTAATATTTTTAAATGGGAGTATTGTTTTTTCCAGTGTTATAACTGATGCTGAGAATTACTGATGAGCTTACGCTTGTAAACAGCAGTGAACTTAAACAGAAGTTATCAAATGCTTTATAACCATAGAAATGTCCTAAAAATACTGTCGAAAAGTTTTAAATATCCATTTATAGGTGATGGTACCTACACTCACTGTGAATCTCAAATTATTTTCTATTTTCTTTCAGAGGAGTCTTTTTAATAATGTCTTTATGTATTTTCTGTTTTGTTTTGTTTTTTTCCCAGATAAGGATACAAATAAATTTGAAGCCATATGGCAGCTTGAATAACTGGCATTAAAATTCTTGGGAAAGGAGAGCTGAATGCATACATGCTGGGTTTTGGTCCTTTGCTTATGGAGCTGTCCTGTCATTCCTGTCACTAGCTAGCAGTGCTGTTTGTGGCACCAGCTTCTGATGCTGCTGTTGATTTCAAATGTCTGAAAGATTTCTTGGTTTTTATACTGTTCTTCACACTCAGCACAGAGTGGGAGTCTGTAGTTTCAGAACCTGAAGTAGTAGGCTGGGCCTTGCTGGCTTGAAGAATTTCTGCTCTGATTTTCCTTTGTACTGGTTTTCAGTGAGGGTAGTTACTGTGCAGTGAACTGCTGACTCCTTCCCTTCTGCATGGTTACTTTTCCAAGTTGATTGCTCTTGGTTACCAGAACACCCATATTTCAAACAAAAGTAAATTAACTTTAGAAGTTGTGTTCTGAGAAGAGCTTTGTATTACTTCAGATTTTAAACTCCATAAGTGCATGAAGATACCTCGTCCTCCTTCCTCTTCTTTAGGGCACACACTGCTGTGGCAAGTGATTTATTTATTGTGGGCTTGCTTGACTTCTTTTTTTTTTTTTTTTTTTGGTGGGTATTTTTGTGGGTTTTTTTGTTTGTTTGTTTTATTGGTTTTGCTGTTTATATATGACTAAGTAATATGATTAATTTCCAATCTTGCAGTACATCCATTTTATTTATACATTTTCTTGCCTAATTTCAGTTTCTTTTAGTAGAACAAATTGAGTCTTTCTGGGAGGTTCCAGGAGAGATTTCCAAACTGCAGGGTAAAACCTGGGGATTAAGAGTAAGAGCAGATACTTAGGTTTCTTGCCTAAAGGTAGCTGAAAGTTGTAATGCAAAATGGCTGTGTGCTGTGCCTCTAGTAATCATGATTCCTGGTGGTACATAATTTCAACTAAAGAAATTGTCATTAATATATTTTTCTCAGCAGCTGAAGCTTGATCAAATTTACTGTTTCACTGCTTGATATGGTGTTAAAATAGGAAACAACTGCTGCTGCTATTCTAAAATTGGTAATTGACTCCATAAATATATATTGAATTCAATTAAATATAATGGGAAGCGTTATTGAGTTGTGTGGACTTTCTGCAGTGAAAACTTTCCGTCTCTGCTTTGCTTCAGTGTTTAAATCCTTTATTTAACTGTTTTACCGGTATTGTTTGATTCACAGAATTGTTAGGGTTGGAAGGGACTTCCAGAGATCATTTAGTCCAACCCCAGACCATCTAGTGCAACCCCAAAATGCTTAAAAATGCACTGGATGAAGTATTATCTGCAAAAGTTATGGTACCCAAAACTGGTAATGAAGAATCCTAAGTACACCGTGACTGTGAGAATACAAGATCATAAGGAACATTAGAAATAGTCTCTCCATAATAAAAGTCTGTTGATGGCAAATAAAATCTTTTGCAGAACTGTGGACATTTTGTTTACTCCTAGTTTATTAGTATAGGAAGCAGCAGGTTGATTGGGGACTAAGCAGGGAAGGAGAGGTAGGAACATCACACCCCAGTCACTTAAATCTGGGGTTAAAGCAAGAGTCTTTTGGTCTGGATAGATACAAAGGAGAGATACCAACCAGATTTCTTATCTCAAGAGGTAGAAAATTGCACAGAAGTTTACTAGCGAAGCGTAGAAGATGAGGAACTTTGTCAAATCATTTAGTGCAACATGAAACACTACAGCAGAGATATAGTCCACTGAACAGAGAAAGCCTTTAAACCCATTTAACATTATATTCTGTGAAAGGAAAGTTAGAAGAAGAAAGGGAGATAGGCAGGAAAGATGCATAAAAACGACATAGCTACAGACTCCAGGGTTCCAGTCATGTAAAGCTCCAAGATGAAGGTAGGGTTAAAGAACAATATGCTTGCCTCATGGTCAGCCTTCTTAAAGATCCTTCCCCCCAGGTGGGACTTCGGGTTGCTTGGCCATTTAGGGGCTGGGTTAGGCAACAATGGGGGGCTGCCTCCGTTGTGCCATTACTGACGGATACTGTGGGGCTTGGGCAGGGCACTGCCTCACCCAGAGCAAGGCCTGACCCACCCCCTACCACACATTCCAGGTCCGTAAGATGTCTCAAAACAGATTCCCAGTCTCTGACAGAACATTATTTGAACTGCTCCTTCCCAGTCCCTTAACAGAAACAAGGTAATCATGTATTTTGCAAAAGGCTAGTAATTTCTTTTGTGATAATTGCACACAGCTCCCTCTCTTATATTAAAACGAATTAATGGAGATTGGTCTTAATGGGATTTTGGGGAGTGTCTAATTGCAGAAGATGGAATAAAGTATTTCCTTGTTTGTTGAGTCGTTGCTACTCGGCCTGTGATGTTCTAAGCCTCAAAATGGCAGCAAGTAGTAGCTTCAAAAGTTTGAAACTCTTAGAAGTGTGTTTTAAGTTAGTCTTATCTGTGAAATACTACTGAGCTTTTGAATGTAGTTTATGGTCACATATAACGAATTTCGGAGTTGTTTCTGTGTAACACTTAGATGCTAACTTCCCTTCCCTTAAGTCTTGTTGCCTTTAAACATGACATAGTTATGCCGAGTTTTTTTGGTGAAGTATATTGACTACAGAGCCACTAGCTACCATTTAGAGCAAATGTGAGTCTGACAGTGAAGAAAGCATGGATTTGGAAACAAATGTGACCTTTCTGTTTTGTGAAGTAGCTGTGTCACTGAAACGGTTCAGATGACACTGAAAATAGAAATGAAAAAAAGGCTTTCTGGTGTTCTGGCATCTACTGGTGTATACTTGCTGTGATGGTGGCCATATCTTTCTATGTTAGAGGTGCTAATAGCTTGCAGTGATTACTTGTGTCTGTAAAGGCACCAAATAATGTGTTTGGAAAGTGAGGGAAGGGTAAAATAGTCTGTTCCCAAGAGAAATAGGAAAAAAACAAATAAATATTGCTTATTCTTAAGATGCTTATAAGAATCTAATGCTATATTCATTAAACACAGTATACTCTGTTAGAAATACGTTAGAATCCTATTAGAATAAGAGTGTGTGTTTGATTAATTGTGAATAAGATGATAGGTGAATTTTTTTGGGGAGTGAATGAGGATTGCTGATGACCTAATCAGAGAGGTGTGGAACAACTAGGATGCCATTCTTTGAATTTAAAGCAAGCTGCACATCTGGAAGATGGAAACATTGCAATACACTCAGATCAGGTCTGGTCCATGATCATATCTGAATGACGTGGTACCTTTTAGGCATATTTTTTTAAAACTTTGTTTAATAAGAATATTGTCAGTAGACAGATTACACAGTAAAGATGGAGGAAGGTGCTATGGATCTGCTAATGGATGTAGATGCTCCAAGAGGTGAGGTGCTACAAGGAATCAAATGCACCAAAAGGCTGAAAAAATGATCTAGAGAGATGCTCCATTTTTTTTGTATGATAGTAATCAAGTATGTTTTTATCAACAATCAAGCTATTCAGAGTTATCAGTATCTTTGTGATGTCTTTTTTAAAAAACCTGCCCTAGATAATTTTGAAAGACAGATGTTGGTGATAGTTCTGTTGTGTGACACCGTGCAGAGCTAAGACCAGGCTGAATAGGGAAGTACTGGTTATGACTTCTGCGTGATACAAAATTCAATTACTGTGGTCTTCTCTCGGCACCTTGTGTTGCATTTCCTGATCAAGCTCTGTTTTATTTTTAGGATCAAAACTTTGTGTTTAAAATGGAAGTTGATGTGAATGGAGAGTCCAGAACTTCCCTCTCTGCCCTGCCTGTGCCTCTTGGAGAGATGAGTTCAGCAGCCAGGATGGAAGCAGAAAAGCCACGCAGTTCCAGCACTCCGTGCTCACCATTGCGGAGGACAGTTGCAGGATATCAGATCCTTCACATGGATTCTAACTACCTGGTTGGCTTCACAACTGGAGAGGAGCTGCTAAAATTAGCCCGTAAGTGTACGGGGAGTGAAGAGAACAAAAGAGAATCTGGTCCTAACTTGGGCTCCAAACATCTTGATTCAGGACTGCCACGTTCTTCGCGTTTGTACAAAACTAGAAGTAGGTACTACCAGCCATATGAGATTCCAGCAGTAAATGGAAGGAGGAGGAGACGGATGCCCAGCTCAGGGGATAAATACAATAAAGCTTTACCATATGAACCTTATAAGGCATTTTGTGGTCCTCTGCCTCTCTGCCTTTTAAAGGGTAAAAGGGCTCATTCAAAATCCCTGGACTACCTCAATTTAGACAAAATGAGCATTAAGGAACCTGCTGACACAGAAGTGCTACAATACCAGCTCCAACACCTTACTCTTAGAGGGGATCATATGTTTGCAAGGAATAGCACATGAGCTATCATCTCAAATTTAGAAATGGTTTCTGATTTTCTTCTCTGTTGCTGCAAAAATCCGCTGTTTTACTATGTACATGACTGTCCACTTTGTAGGTGATCTTATCAGCTCAGTGTTGCCAGGAAGTAATTTATTTGAATACAGTCTTGGGAGTACAATGTTCTACAAATACTTGGAGAGAGAAATCTTTCCTGATCAAGCAGCTTCTGATGCAGATTTGACTGCAACTAGCAGGTATTTCTTCAGACACATTTTAACAAAAAAAAAGCGCTTTTGATTTTGGGATTTTTTTTTTCTGTACTGCTACATCTACTATTTACGGTAATTCAGCACTGAAAAATTGATGATGTCTGCTTGGTTGTTGCCAATTTTGGCTTGATGTTAGAAACTGCTCTTGGATAAGTTCTCGAGGTTTTTTGGGTTTACTTTTTGTTTCTGTAGTAAAGTGCATGGGTTTTTCTTACAACGTGGACAGGAAAGTGAGATTGGATGAATCACTTGCTATTTAAACTCAAATTCATAAATTTTGAGAATGTGCTTGTACTGGTGATGTGGGTGAGATTCATTTGTAAAAGAAACCTTTGCTACTTGAATTAAATTTTTTTTTTAGTTTCTGCATGGAAATAATTGCTTTGTCCTTTTTATTCTATAAAACATGTTCGGAATAAATATTTAAGTTATTTAAACCAAATCTTCCAGGAAGTGAAGGCTTTTTGGTTGTTTGGTTTTTTGGGTTTTTTTTAGTAGATTTTGTTTTTATATTGTCTTGGGACAAAAAATGGAATGTCTGTACTGGTATGTTGGTAATGTTTTTGATTTTAATTTGTGGTGTTCATTTCATCTATAGTAGCAGAAGGTGTCAACTTCAGCATAGCTTTGGAAATTCTGTTAACTTGAAACACTGAACAGGAGCTCTGGAGGGCAGATTTTTTTCTTGACAAGAGTGCAGTGCAGTATTTCTTGTCAATGTTGAAGAGATGATCTTGAATTTTTCAGCAGAATAATGCACTGGGTTACTTTTGTTACTTAATAAATTTTTATCCAAACATGACATCAAATGCAGTTTTGACAGCTATATTCCTACATGTCTTTAAAGCTTTTGGTAACTTTAGTTTAAAAAAGAAAATGGTTTTCATACTGTGGTTTTTTTTAGGTGCAGTCTTACACTGAAGGAGTACATAACCTGATTTTGCCTGATGACCTCTGCAGAAGTTAAAAATAATTTCCTACTGCTTTGAAACATAAGTTATTTGATCAGTTGTTTCTGGTAGAGTTAAGATTTTTTTAAAATTTGTTTATCTTTCAGAATTACTAGAAAGCACTAGTTAGTGCATGTGATCTGGAAAATTAGTTCTTACTGTGTCACTCCACAGTTTAAATGAAGGCAGCCTGCTAGTAAGCATTTTGTGCTTTGGTTATTTTTTTTAGGTTTATTAGAAAATACAAAAAAATAAAATGTATTTTTCAAAGTTAACTACGCTGGTGTAAATTTAGTGTCTTGAATGTAAAGTCTTCCTGTATAGTCTTTAGTTTGAAAAACAGAATATGATCAGATGCCAAAGAGATAAGGGATTTGTTTATGGAATAAGCACCACTGTTAATTGAAATATAAAATTAAATTGTGTTTCTGGCTGAAAAATAAAAAGTATTATAAACAGCTGTTGTTGTAGATTAATTTGCTGTGTAGGAGAAAAAGAGGATGTTTTAAAAAATACAACTTTAGACCAGGGAACATTTAAAAACAACTTGAAACTTGGGGTCCTGGATTTCTGTGCAGTAAATGCTTAGTTCTCTTCCTTTATTTTGAGAAAAGGACAATGCATTTACCTTATGTGCCTGTTTTTGATGTCCAGTGCTGTGTTCCAATCACGCATGAGTTCCTGTGCTCAGAGCAGGGGTACATCAGGCTGCCCATTAAAACTGAGGTGATGCCAGGCTTGGTTGTCTTGCAGTGTCACTTTGACCTCTTGGTTAGGAGTATATTTAAGAATTCTACAGATGGAGCAACAGTTAAAGCACATCTGGACAATGCAGAAATACCCATCTGCAGTCACTACCCTTGTTGGATATGTCTGTGCTGTGCTCCATATTCTGACTCACTTGACTAAGTAATCCGTCATCCATTCTTTCTAACGAGAGAACAAGGGAGCAAGAGGAGCCAGTTTGATTTAAAGGAAACAGATAGAAGTGTTGAACCTCATGGAAATGCAGAGTAGATAAGCTGCCTTAGCTAAGCCTAAAGCATCACCCGAGGGACCTGAGCACACTTGAGAAGTGTGGGGTGTTGGGACAGCATGGCTTCCCTCTGAAAGGAAATCCCAGTGGACTAAGCTTGGTATGTGTTCCCTGAGTGAGTCAGAAAGGGTACCGGTAAAGCTGTCTAATGAG
Organism: Rhabdornis inornatus; assembly: GCA_013397075.1. Lineage (NCBI taxonomy): Eukaryota > Metazoa > Chordata > Aves > Passeriformes > Rhabdornithidae > Rhabdornis > Rhabdornis inornatus. The sequence goes on from VWZS01000488.1 coordinate 17,310, forward strand.
TGTTCAGAAAGCCTTTGATGAGGGTGTAGACCTGAGATTATTAAAACATGGAAGCTACCACAGGGTTGGAGGAGAGATGGCATGTACACAGGAGGCAGAAGTGGGCCTTGGAAAGGGAAAAATGTTTAGGAAACTGGTTAGGTTTTTGTGGGTACCCTCAGGACAAAATGCAGAGCACAAATGTTCTTACTTTGTGCAGTGGATTATGGAAGGAAACCCCTTTTGTTCCTAAGTGTTTCTTAAAACTAAAAACAGTTGGTATAAGATACCTATAAGTAATCAGTAGCCTAGAGGAGCTATAGTTTGGCAGTTCTCACATCCTAAGAGTTGTTACCCTCATGGATGTCTGGTTTTTAAATTTAAACTTTTTAGAACTTAAAAATTGTTTTTTTTCATAAATTGCTATCATATTATTAATGTTAGATGTAATCTTTGGAGATTATGATGGAAAACATGACAAATTAAACTACTTACACTGTATCTTCTGTCTCATGTCTTAACTTGAGACTTAACAGCTCAAATAATTTCCAGCATCCTCAGGCTTTATTTGCAGTTACTACCTTGAACTCTGGTAATGGATGAAGATGCAGGAAATATTCTTGAGAGAGCAGCTAATAATTATTATTACATGGAGTGGATGAAACATTTTTATTGAAATACCCACCCCTTTTAAAAGTTGGCCCATAATTCATAATGGCTTGTAATGTTCTTGATTGCCTTTTAAGAGATTTTTGTAGGTTGAAATGTATTTCCTATTGGCTTGAACCTTGGATTGGTGAAACTCTCTTACTGGAGATTGAATTTCTATATTATTTTCCTTCCTTCCATCCTTCCTTCCTTTCACCCTTCCCTGAGGCTGAAAGAGTTGAGACTGGGAGGGGCCATTATAGTGTTCAGACTGATCTTAGTATAACATCCAGTATATCCACATGAGATCCATAGTTTCTGGTTGGAGCTGCACATTCAACTGAACTGCACCTTTAGCCATTATGCCCTTATGCCTTCTTATTTCACTTGTCGCTACGCAGACTAGACAGACATTTTGAAATTATTTTAAATTCCAATTTTAATTGCTTTTTATAATAGAAAAATTTAAAATTCACAGTTGCCAGAGCTTCCCTAGACAGCAATGCAGAGAGTTTAGACTTCCCTGAACAAAACATTGATCTGTGTTAAAAGCTTCCAATCTTTTTCAAGTCCCTAGCTGCAGCCATAGACTGAATAGGCCTGCACATGATCTGCTTTACTTAAAAAATTTTCTTTGAGTTACTGTGCTTGTGTTTATATAGAAAAGCAGGATGTAGCCAAGCGTTTGCTGCATGGTAGTGCAGTCTGCAATATCAAATGGGTAGATGCAGGCTTCGGTATCACCCATGTTCAAAAACTCCCTGTTCCTATTACGTGAAAACTACTGTCACAGCATAGTTGAAGACAAAGTTCTGACCAATTCTCATGTAATAATTACTTCCAGGCTCACATTTCCATATTGTTGAGAAGCAGCTATATTTTAATGAACATTGCTTTTGTGAAATTGTTTCCAAGGCTATTCTGTGCTAGTCTAAATTTGGACTGAGTAACTAGATGAAAGCCAACATCTGATATGCTGACTATAGTGATTCAAAAAGGTGCTTTTTTTGTTAACATATATCTTCCTAAAAAAAAATAAAAGAAAGAAATTGTAGAACACAAAAGTTGTGGTGTTCTATGCTGCCAAAAATATGAAAATGGATAGTTTTGCTATATGTTTTGGTTTAGTATGTCTCATGAATTAAGATTGTAATTCACTCCCCCTTCCATTTTGTTCCCACTTCTCACTTTGTGTTAGCAGTCACAGTGTTTCACCATCTGTGAGCTGCTTTATCTTGCTAGAATGATACAAAATTGATAAATTCTGGAACAAGTAGCACACTCGTATAGGTGTGCTCTGCAATAAAGCTGTGCATGTTATCCACATTGCTTATTTTGAATTCTTGTTTCCCCCTTACCCCAGTGGTCCCAATTAGTGCTAATTTTTCTCTGTATCACAAAGCTAACTTCATTCCAAATTCAGTGTTAAAAAATCAGCTCTCAAACAGGGTTTCAGAACTAAGTAGTAGAATTAGAAAGCACACAAAGCATTGCTCAGAAACATAAATGCATTCCTTGCTTGTGTATTAATCCTCTGGGGTGTATATGTGTCTGTACTGTATGAACATGAAGTATTTCTCAAGACAAAAACCTAGTAAATTTCCATAGTATGCTGCGGAGCTTGGGGGCAAACTGAATCCCGTGGGATGTGGCAGTTGCTAGTGTGATAAATGTGCTTCGTGCTAACTAAATTGTAACTATATTAGCAAAATTGTACTCAAATCAATAGAAAATAATTGTTACAAAGCAAAAAGGAGGTGAGTGAGACAAAGCAGATGAAAGCCTCCAGATGTTAGAAGGGAGTTGTAGAAGGCTGTAGGTTTGACAAGCAGCATCTAGAAATAGAACGTTTCGACCTTGAAATGGGCCAAAATGGGATGATTCCAGGCATGGGACTTAAGTAAAGTGTTATTATGGAAAACATCTGCTCAGTTACGTAGTGCACATGCACTACCTGCAGGTTATACCTTGGTCATTGATGAAGACGATGAGCCTTCATTGGAAATGAGACCCTCAAAAGGATGAGAGACTCCTAACTACTAATAGAACATGCGCAACACAACCTAGTGACGTAGACTTTAGGAATAGAAACTAGGAGGAGTTTTCTAGAAAATTCTGTATTAATATGTGTTAGCATATAATATATAAGTGGGATTGTTAGCCTTGATATTTTGGTACGTGAGGAAGGGCGAGTCCCTCCTCATACCCCTGGCCGGGGGGGCCCCCTCCCCGGTCAGTTTTGCTTACGCTTTATATGAACCTCAATTATACTAAATTACTTACTGCCACATCTTGTATATTCTCAAATATATGTATCTAATACTTTCATTGTATTCGTTTTGTTACTATCGAAAATTTACTACTAAATTTAATCTTGTTGTTTGATAAATTGGACAAATAGAACGTCATTCATAACACTAGGGTAACAAGCATTATTTGTGACTGCTTATTTTAAGAACTTCTCTTCGTGAGGGGGCTTTTTCCTTCTTTCCTCCTCTTTTGAAAGTTTTCTTCTTGCCTAAAAAAGGGATGGGAAGTGGTATTTCATTTCCACACATTTTTAACAGCAGAACATGGTGGGTGTTTGACCCTACTTTAACTTGTAGAAAGAGAGAGGCTTTCACAGATAGGGCCTCGTTTGTATCTGGAAGATATATTGAGTTTTAGAAAAGCACATTTGACTTTTCCAAGCTTTTCTATGGCAATGAATTTTGCTGCTGCTGACAGCACAAATAAACAGAATAAAATTAGTTGGGAAATACTGAGTGCTGTCATCTTGCTTCTTATTGTAATTCAGTCTGAATTCATAGGAATCCAAAGCAAATACAGAACAGTATTTGTGTTGGTTTAACACAGCCTAGTTTTTTGGTGGGGCCAGGGGGAAGCCACAGAGGTGGCTTCTGAGAGAAGCTGCTTGAAGCTTCTACTGTGTCCAGCAGAGTCAATCCCTGACAACTCTGAAGCTGGACGTGCTGCTGGCCCAATTAGAGAAGTTGGTCACTCCTCTGTGATGACGTATTTTTTTCTTTAAGAAAAAAATTGTGCGCAGTCCTCCTTTCAAGGGGTGCAGAGGCCATACCATCACTGCGAGTGGCCACACGGCCGCCGCCATCTCGGCACGGCCAGTGGTGGACTTGGCCTGCCTGGCTGCTTTTAGCTGGCCATGCTGAGGGCAGAAGGGCAGGGGCAGCGGCAGCAGCTTCTCCTTTTCAGTGCCCTGCATGAATAGAGGCGCTGGATGGAGCCTGCAGTGCCCGCGGAGACTGCGTGGCCAGCAGCGAGGGGCACGATGAGAGATTCCCCAGTGCAGAGCCCGGTCGGGATCAACCTTTCATTGCAGCTAAACCGTATAATGACTTCTCAATTGACAGAACTTGAGAACAAAGAAACCTACGGACACCAATCTCTCTCAAGTCAGAGAAAAGGAAAAGGT